>QRFJ01001153.1:199436-236661 GCA_006176705.1 Cocos nucifera | reverse complement strand
GTACCTCCAGGTGAAGAACACTGAACTTCTGTGAATGTATCCTTAAGTACTTGAGAAGAACTAAGGATATGAATGTTGGTCTTTGGTAACGGAGAACTTCCAAGTTCAAGGATACACAGACTCGGACTTTATGTCGATATAGATGATCGAAAGTCGACATCTGGCAGACTATTTTTGTGCTGGAAGAGTTCCAAGCAAACGTGTGATACATCTCATCCGCGTTACCTTGAGAAAGGTTACGTTGAGGTCAAGAGAGTTCAACTCCGCAGATAATTGGCAGACCCACTTACAAAGCCGTTGGGCCAACAGAAGATCGAAGCCCACCTTGAGAAGATGGGACTTAGACTTGTAGCCAATTGGCTTTTAGGACAAGTTGGAGATTGTTAGATATATGTGCCCTAAGAAGCAAATTGGCTGACACTTGTAATACACTTCTAGGGGCAAATTGTAATTTTGACTATAATAATGAAATGGGTTATTTTCTATCACACATGTGTATTTAGTGTCTGTGATACATCCTTTGAGTTAATGTAATGATAATTCATATTTTCAAGAGTTGGAAAATTTAAGACTGAATAATCATTATTAACTCATAAACAGCTCCCGACCATAGGATGATCACGAGGATGGTGATTGATCCGGAGGTTTGGGTACGAATCGCTTCTCTTTAGTAGATGAGTCTTGCAGCTACGGTGTGGAGAACCAGAGCGAGAGTACAGTACTCTTAGAGAACGAGGGCACTGAGCGTGACCACCTCGAGTAGTCATTAGGGAGTCTACCTTCTCGTGCAATGACTGACTCGATGTTGCAAGTAGTGTTCTGGTTCTTTGACCTGAGAATGCATCGGCAGTTCACTTGAGGGTGTTATAGTTTGACTACACTATTACTCGGTCTCCTAGCCATATGGAACCTGAGGTGTATGTTGGCTGTGTGACATGTTCTTTGTAGGTAACTGGTTGCATCAAGATGGGATATTCTACCTCGGTGGTAGAGGAGCAGCCCTATGATAATCATGAGAATCAAGTCCTGAAGCCCATGGCCATGTGCAGAGTGAAATAATAGGAAAGAGTTTCTATTTTAGATTTCACATTGGACTCGAATCGAATGATTACATCATATGACAGAACTAGGGTTTGACGAGTTCCCTTACCACTAATCTGATCGGGGCTCAAGATAGAAGAACTTAAATCACACAGGTAGTGCACCAAGAGGTTCACATTCAGCTTGATGGGTTGCCACCATATACTGCTAGGTGTCACTGGTGGATTTTGGGAGCAATTAGAATGATTTAGATGATCGATCATTCTAGCTGTTCGAATCAGAAAGAGTTCTGATCCATCGAAAGAAGTTTCGATGATGTCTATTGATAGAGATCATGACATATCCATTACCATACAGAATTGACTAACTGGGTCACACAAACAAGGGTTTGAATCTGGTGATCATCAATTGAACTGATCTAGTTCAATTGATCTGAATGAGATTCAATTAGGTTCAAGAAGAAAATCGTGCTAGCACTCGATTGAACCTAACGTTCTTCTTTTTTACTATCATAAATAAGTTGTCCTGTCTGAGCCAAGGAGTTGTGCTCAAATCAGAGGCCTTCATAGGTCTGACTGGAGGTTGTCCAAGTCAGAATAGGTTGTCTTATTTGTAAGACATTACCTACATTTTTGGTCACCTTGCCATTTCTTGTTCTTTGACTTTGGTCAAAAGTCTATCTTTGACTGGTCAAACATTGACCATTCACCCTTTGACTTTTGACCACATGTCATGCACCTATTGGGAGCTGGTGGGGCCTGTCCCCCTGCCAGAACCTGGCAAGGAGAAGGGCGCACGCCAAGTGGTGGCGTGAGCCCAAGTAGGAGGCGCTAGAGTCCTTGTGGACAAGGACTCCACCTCCCTTTGGATTCCAATCAGAGTTCTACTAAGAATTCCAGTTTGACTGGTCTTAGGCACCCTCTAAGAGGAATCCAGGGTCTCTATTTCAACCAATAGATTTAGATCTGATTTCACAAAGGGTTATGATTGGTTGAGAGGAAGAGAGTGAATCACAAGAGGTCTATAAATAAGACCTGCGCCCAACCCTAAAAAAGAGTGAATGCAATTGAGAACCCCACGCCCCAAGGCTGCCTCTCCCCTCCTTCTCCATGCCATAGCTTCTTCTCCCCTTGCTCTCCACGCCAAAAGGTGTTTTTGGACTTAGGTTGGTGCGATTCAGATCAAGGAAAGGCGATCAAAAGTAAGAAGGCTGCGCTGCTGCAAAAGGACGACTGCAGATCTTCAAAAGGTTTTGAAGTCCTCAGATCAGATCCAGATCTGATTTTTGGAGGTGTGATAAAAAAGAAGAGGTTCTCCAGATCCAACCCAAGTGGATACCGGTAGAGGCCAGGCGCTTGCATGGCTAAGATCCAGAACCTTCCGCTGCAATCAGGATCATCTACAGGGTAATAGGATTACCCAAATCAGGTAAATTAAATTTGATTTAATTTATCTTATTTTATTTTATTAAAATAATAATAATCAGATCTGAAACTTATCAAGATCTGATTTAGATCAAGAGAAAATTTTTGAAATATATCTCTTGATCTAATCAGATCTAGACGAACCTGGACCGAGAAATCAGGATTTTCCTTCACTAATAAGGTCGCTGGAAGATAAATGGGTCGTTAAGAGGGCCTCTCTCCATTATCTCCTATCTTAGATAATCGGAGGCCTTCACCTACGTTAAGATGAGGTCCTCCTTCTATTCCTAACATAATTAGCATTTATCTTTATTAGGACGAGATCCTCCTCCTATTCCTAACAAGGTCATTGGGACACAAATTGTTGGGACAATCAGTACCGCTTTGATACCAATTACTGTAGAAATCCTTGATCTTTAGTATGGACCTGAGAAGATCTTTGACGTTCTCTATGACAGCAGATCACCAATCTACCAATCTGGATATGTGATGGGGTGCCTCCCTCCTTAGGCTTGAGAGAGACACCCCCCATGGGGTGGCAACTCTAGAGAGAAGAGAGAAGAGAGATTGAGAGAGAATAGATCTGTATTCCAATGCATGTTCTAAAATCCTAATACAACTTATGTATTTATACATAGCTATTAGGTCCGATCAAAAAATTTTCTGACTAACCCAATACATGAAAGCACTCACCGAACCCATGTATATATATCTCACATGCTCTCATCCCCTAGATCTAATCTTGACCTATACATGAGTTAGCCCCCTTAAGACCTTATTGGACCAGGCCTTAAGACCTTTTGGATTAATCCTAATTGATAAGCATCATAAATTCACCAATAAAAGTATTAATTTATTAATTAATTTATATTAATTTTTAAGAATTATTAATCAATTTATATATAATTTTTGAAAAATTCATATTTTTATTAATTAAAAAATTAATTAAAAAATAATAAAAAAAAAATAAAAATTAAAAAATAAAATTTTATTATCAATAGAAAGAGCTCATTTTTTTGATCACAACAAAATAAATTTTAAGTAAAACGGAGCTAAAATGGAAAAGATATGAATTTTTTTTAAAAAAATAAAATATAAAATAAATAAAAATTAAATAAAAAAAGAAAATGGCTCAGCCGACTCCACAAGCCGAGCCACCAAGCCAAGCCGAGCCACCAAGCCAAGCCAAGCCATCAAAGTCGACTCAGCCATTGAAGCCATCAACCGGTCTACGATCCAGACGTGGACCGCCAGCTCAGCAAATTTCGGCGAATCAGAGATTGCCACGTGGTGGACCTAGACCTCTTAAGGGTCTACAGAAATTTATCGTGGCTCACAGGGCAATTTGGTCATTTCACTCGATGACAGAAGCATTGATTGGTTGCGGTGTACGGTGCGGCCGGTCTACGTGGTCCATGGGAACAGTGATTGCGCGATCGGACGGCTGCGGTTGATTGCGGTTAAGATCGGACGGTCAGCATTTTTTCGGTTGCCAATTTCACTCGGATCACCATCGGATGGCAGCGCCTGATTCCAGCTTCGATCCGACGGTCCAGAACGCTCCCGGCGGTGATCAGGACTCCCGAAGCGCGATTTGCGGCCAGATTTCCTCGATGAAGCGCGATCGGACGGCCAGAATTTAATCCGACCCAATCTGAGTTGATCTGCATCCAATTTTGATGATTTTTGGACCGTTGGATTCTTGTTGAATGGCTGAATTTTATCAGATTGACCAGAGTTGTATCAGAGCTATTTTGATTCAAATTTTATCCGAATTTCTTTATATTTTGACGATTACAAAGGCTATTAGTCCCATATTGCCTTTAGAAAAAAATATCCAGCCCTCCTAGATCTATAAAAAGGACCCCAGGCCACCAAAAATCAACATCTCCGATCAAGGTGAAGCTTTGGTACAGGGTGAAGCCAGGCTATGGGTTAAAGGCTGCTTCGAAGCAATGGATGCCGAGAAGAAGAGTCGAGCTTCTACACCATCTTTCTACCAATGCCGATCCAAGATCAGAGATCAGGCTATTTTATTTTATTATCTTTTTTTTTTAAATTTTATGTATTTAAATTCTGAAATTTTAATTAATAAAAATTTTATTTTTATATTTTAATTTCTTGCTTTTTATTTTTATTGTAATTTCCACACGTTAATTATTACTTTTTATTTTATTGCAAGTAGATGCTAAGATCTAACTAATAGATCTTAGTACCAAGTTTAAATTCCTGCACCTTTTAATTTTCATTTTTTTTATTTTCCGACTTCACTTTTGATCCCAAAACTCTTCTCTTTTCTTTTTTTTTTATAAAATCAAAGATTTCAAATCTAAAAACACTACCTTCTCTCTGGATTCGACCCGACTCACTGCTATCTACTAATTTTTAATTATTTTAAGAAGTCGGATTAAACTGATAAATATGGTGTCTTAACGACAACATCATGTCCCTATCAAGTTTTTGGCACCATTGCCGGGGAATGTTTTTGATTTTTGATTTTGATTTTTTTGATTTATTTTAAAAATAATTCTGGCAAACGCTTCCTATCATATTTTTGGCGCCGTTGCCAGGGAAGGAATAGATGCTATTTTTTTCTTTGATTTCTTTGATTTTTTTGTAAATTAATTATATATTTTTTAATATTGCTTACTAATTTTTTTTATTTATTTTGTAGAAAAAAAAAGAAGAAAACGAAGAAAGCATCTAATTTTGGTAAGATCAATCCTAACCCTAGTCCTCTTTTCTTTTTATTTATTTATTTTATTTTTAAATTAATTTAAAAAAATATCCATTTAAACTTAGTTAAAAGCCTTATGATAAGATTAGAAACCCTAACTGTTTAGAGCATGCATCATATTAGTTTTATTTTTATTTTTATTTTTGGTGATTGCTAGAGGCAAGGTAAGCCTTTCAGAATATAATTAGTTACATGCATCTAGTTTAAATTGCATAGAACCCTTTGATTGAATTTTTTTTTGCATATCATATTAAATCAAATTAAGGGCACAATCCAATTAAACAAGATAAGGTGGGGATTTGATCACCCTTTCTTAGCCCACAAACAACCAACCAGCATCCTGCATTGACCTAAGCCTTTAATTTTAAAATCAATTAGACATCAACCCTAGGAACTCGAGCTCAATAGGATAAGGAATCCAAAGAGTTGAACCGGATTAGGATAAGTCAATTTGATTGGTGTCTAGAAAAGTGGTTCAGGGACGATTGGGTCGAAGAAAGGTGGTTTCTAATTGGTTCCGTTCGCTTACCTGGCCAAGCACAATTGGTGTCTAAGGCAAGCAACGGGGGGACTCCCACCAACCTTACACTTACCTGGTCAGTTGATTGGCTAATCCTACACTTGGAGGGCTTGAAGGTGACCTTGGCAGTTAGGAGCTATCTAGATTTAGGATAACCCTTAGTCAGGATTGATTGACTAATTTGATTGCTAACCAACATCAAACCTAATTAAACTTAATTCTTCTCTCTCTTCTTAGTTCTAGGACTCCTTAGGACCTCTTCTTTAGAACTTTTTCTTTCTCCTCTAAAAAAAAATAAAAAATAAAATAAAAATTAAATTTAACTAACTAAAAAATATTTAAAAAAATAATTAAACTTAATTAATAAATAAAATAATTAATCTTTAATATAATAAAATAATAATAAAAAATATATATATAAAAAATTCTAAAATTTTTATTTGAACAATACGTTAGGGTTGCATTAATACATATATGGTAGAAAATTATTTTACCTGATCTAGTTGAACCCAACCATAATAATCAAATGGCTAATATGAATCTAATAGTCCAAAAATTAGATAAAGTTGACCTTCTTGCTCAGAAAATAGATCAACTCCTAACCCTAGGTCAACAATCTTCTGCTCAATTCACATCATCTTCTAATTATCAGGAGACGTATTCAAACTGTGCTAGTCCAACCCATCATGTAAGTGAATGTCCTATGACTGCACAGTTTCCATATTTTATCTAAGAACAAGTTCAAGCTACTCAAGGATACTCCAAATTGATTAATGACCCATTTTCAAATTTATATAATTCAGATTGGAGTAACTTTAATTTTTTTTGGACATCCCAACAGACTCAGGCTCAGACCTAAATTTCACTTAAGCAAAATTATCAAAATTATGCCTATAATAATGGTCAGCCTAGTAAGTTTAACCAGCCATTATATTATAATCAGCCTTCATACCCACCTCCTCAACAGACCAATTTAATTGATGATAGATTTAACCAACTTCAATAATTAATTCTAACTCAACAACAATCTATCGTCAGACTAGAAGCTCAAATAGGACAATTAGTTGAGTCTAACATGAGGAGAGAACTAGATCAACTACCGAACCTACCAATTTCAAACAACCCACCTAATGACTACCAACCACCTGGATTAAATTATCAATCTAATGTTTCATCTAAGAATCTCCAATTTGAGAATGCCAAAGTAATTCCTGAACTTAAAAGCTATAGGATTCTTATGGACCCATACCAAGACTAGGTGAGAGAGGCTAGTACTGATGCTAGCCAAAATGAAAATTTAGAGAAACTGGTTAGTACTGAGACTAACCACATAGAAGAACCCAAGCCAGGAATTAGTACTGATGCTAGTTCCAGTTTAAATGAGATAGAAATAAGAGAAAAGAGAATAGATGATTTACCCGAGACTTATAAACCTAATGTCCTATTTTCTTCAACCCTAGAAGCTAGTTCTTCTTATAAAAATCAAGAGGCATGTAATGAAATGTCAATGGAGTTGTTTAAGCAGGATCACATTAATTTACCTCCAGAATTAAAATCGCCTTTAGTCACCATTCCAGCATCCATTGAATTAAACTTAACTCCTAAAACTCCATTCATGAGCATTTTAGAAAAACAAATAGGAGAAATTCTTAATAAACATGGGTCTGAGAATGGAATCACAAATTATATCCCTAAAATTAATAAAGATTATATCAATAATGGGATTATAAATCAATTTTCTGAGATTGGCAATCCAAAACCATTGAAATTTGTCAATCCAATATTCGACATAGGATAGTGAGCTGTATTGTGTCTGGCTGAAGACGGTAAACTTAGCGCTTGTTGGGAGGCAACCCAATATTTAGTTTTTATCTAATTTATTTTTTTTAGTTTATTTTTTTAGAATAATTTGAATAAGTTGGAGGGAGAGCTCAAATTTTCAAAGGCATGTGCTGGACCAAAAAAATAAATAAATAAATAAATAAATAAATATACTGAGTTAGGTGTATTCTTCCATGTTCTTTATTACATCCTTTATTTTTTCTTCTCCATTGAGGATAATGTCGATTAAGTTGGGGGGAGAGAAAAATAAAAAAAAAATTAAAATTTTAAGTCCTCGAAAAAGTTAGTATTTAGTATTTAGACATCTAATTATGCTTAAGAATCGAATTAAACTAAGCATTTTAAAAAGAAAATTGATGCACAGATTAGAGAATCAATGAGATATTGAGGAATCAAGTATTAAGAAAATTCAATAAAGAGTTAAGTCCAGAACATAAATTTTTTTTTCTTGGAGCATTTCTAATTATTTCTACTAGCATCAAAGAAAAGTTTACTTTTTATAGGCTTGTGTAGGGTAACTATACATTTCTTCATATAAAAATTTATTTTAATAAAATAGTTTTCAAGTACTTCTCATTGAGTAACCGGGCCTCTTTGCCTAAGCAAGCATTGAGTTTCGCGTCAAAAGGTGGGAAGGACAAAGAAGCTCGTTGTAAAGCTAGTCTTAACTCGTAGCCTATTTGATTCGAGCTAGTAAGCCCGAGGGGTATTCTATACCTAGTGCCCTAAAGCCAACTGGTTTGAAAGTCATTGGCCCAAGACTCGCTACATGGATCAAATAGAAAGCTTAAGGAGTTAAGACACTCAATAGTGGTACAACGTTAAAAAAAAAAAAAAAAAAAGAAACATTGGTTTCCCACTGAGTAACCGGGTCCCGTT
This sequence comes from Cocos nucifera, assembly GCA_006176705.1. Classification (NCBI taxonomy): domain Eukaryota; kingdom Viridiplantae; phylum Streptophyta; class Magnoliopsida; order Arecales; family Arecaceae; genus Cocos; species Cocos nucifera. The sequence continues at coordinate 228,218 of QRFJ01001153.1, read as the reverse complement.
GCCTAAGTAAGTAATGATATTCGCGTCAAAAAGTGGGTAATGTAAAAATAAAAATCAATAAATGAAGGACGGAAGTAGCAATACACCTGCCTATATGAAAGTTTAGATAAATCAGAGATAAAAGTGGAATAATTCTAAAAAATTTAATGTTCTTTACTTAATTTTTCTATTGATAAGTATTAATACCCCAATGATATATCTCATTTAAGCTCTACTGAATATCAATGGCTATTTTGAAAATTGCTTAGGTAAAATTCGAAACTCTAAAGTTAAAAGGTATTTAAAACTAAATTCTTTCTTTACTCGAGGACGAGCAAAGCTTAAGTTGGGGGGTGTGATAAGCATCATAAATTCACCAATAAAAGTATTAATTTATTAATTAATTTATATTAATTTTTAATAATTATTAATCAATTTATATATAATTTTTGAAAAATTCATATTTTTATTAATTAAAAAATAATAAAAAAAATAATAAAAATTAAAAAATAAAATTTTATTATCAATAGAAAGAGCTCATTTTTCTGATCACAATGAAATAAATTTCAAGTAAAACGAAGCTAAAATGGAAAAGATATGAATTTTTTTTAAAAAAATAAAATATAAAATAAATAAAAATTAAATAAAAAAAGAAAATGGCTCAGCCGACTCCACAAGCCGAGCCACCAAGCCAAGCCGAGCCACCAAGCCAAGCCAAGCCATCAAAGCCGACTCAGCCGTTGAAGCCATCAGTCGGTTTACGATCCAGACGTGGACCGCCAGCTCAGCAAATTTTGGCGAATCAGAGATTGCCACATGGTGGACCTAGACCCCTTAAGGGTCTACAGAAATTTATCGTGGCTCATAGGGCAATCTGGTCATTTCACTCAGCGACAGAAGCGTTGATTGGTTGCGGTGTGCGGTACGGCCGGTCTACGTGGTCCATGAGAATAGTGATTATGCGATCGGACGGCTGCGGTTGATTGCGGTTAAGATCGGACGATCAGCATTTTTTTCGGTTGCCAATTTCACTTGGATCACCATCGGATGGTAGCACCTGATTCCAGCTTCGATCCGACGGTCCAGAATGCTCCCGATGGTGATCAGGACTCCCGAAGCGCGATTTGCGGTCAGATTTCCTCGATGAAGCACGATCGAACGGCCAGAATTTAATCCAACCCGATCTGAGTTGATCTGCATTCGATTTTGATGATTTTTGGACTGTTGGATTCCTATTGAACGGCTGGATTTTATCAGATTTACCAGAGTTGTATCAGAGCTGTTTTGATTCAAATTTTATCCGAATTTCTTTGTATTTTGATGATTACAAAGGCTATTAGTCCCATATTGCCTTTAGAAAAAAATATCCAGCCCTCCTAGCTCTATAAAAAGGACCCCAGGCCACCAGAAATCAACATCTCCGATCAAGGTGAAGCTTTGGTATAGGGCGAAGCCAGGCTATGGGTTAAAGGCTGCTTTGAAGCAACGGGTGCCGAGAAGAAGAGTCGAGCTTCTACACCATCTTTCTACCAATGTCGATCCAAGATCAGAGATCAGGCTATTTTATTTTATTATCTTTTCTTTTTAAATTTTATGTATTTAAATTTTGAAATTTTAATTAATAAAAATTTTATTTTTACATTTTAATTTCTTGCTTTTTATTTTTATTGTAATTTTTGCACGTTAATTATTACTTTTTATTTTATTGCAAGTAGATGCTAAGATCTAACTAATAGATCTTAGTACCAAGTTTAAATTCCTGCACCTTTTAATTTTCATTTTTTTTATTTTCCGACTTCACTTTTGATCCCAAAACTCTTCTCTTTTCTTTTTCTTTTATAAAATTAAAGATTTCAAATCTAAAAACACTACCTTTCCTGTGGATTCGATCCGACTCACTACTATCTACTGATTTTTAATTATTTTAAAAAGTTGAATTAAACTGATAAACACGGTGTCTTAACGACAACATCGTGTCCCTATCATTAATCCAAGATCAAATAGAAAATCTTATCTAGTTTTATTTGCCACTGTCCAGCTAGCTCTATCAAGAGCCAAGCCGGCTTGGCTGCATCTCATCCAAACCCTATCTTCTGTCTGTCTGAGATAGCCGACTTGACTGCACCTCGAGCCAGCTCGATCTCAGTCCAAGCTGGCTCGACTACATATCCGAGCCAGCTCGCCTATGTTAGTCCCTTATCTTGGCTGATTCTTTCCCTTGATTTTGGTCCTTTGCTCCATCTTATGTTCCAGGTCTCCAGAGCACCTACCAAGCCTCTCAAGGTCCTCATACCTGAACCTCGAGTCCGTGCAGGGCTACACGCCGCCTTCACCTAGGACAACTTCTATCCTAGTCCTAGGACTCACGCCCATCCTAGTGTCCTAGAGCCAACATCCTGGCTTCTCCTGTGGCCTTCCAAAGCTTGGGAGCACCATAAATCCTTACAATTTCTACCTTGGTCCTCCCAAGCCTTGGCAAATCCTTGGTAATGCCCTCCTGCATGATCCCACTGTCACTGCACACCTTGACATTCTCTTGTGCAAACATTGCCTCCGCCAATCCTCTTCAGCTGTTGTGTATCCTTGGAGACCTTTGAGATGACCACCTCTATCGCTAAAGACCTTGGCTTGCACCTATACACCATCCTAAAAATTATAGGAACCCTTCTGCTTGGCAACTGCATCAATTATCCTGAACTTTTCTTGAGATCCCACAGCATTCTTGTACTAGCACTCGCTGCATATCCTGACACGATCTTCTCAAAAATTTGCTTGTTCACCCGCATGTGCTGCTCCACTTGGAATTATGCATCTCCAGCATTGGTGCTAGGATATTGATCCTCCTGCACTCCTTTACTTTGAACTCGTATCACATCTCCACCGGTGAAGTCACCTATTCTTGGTGCTCAACTTGAAATCGAAGTCCACCTAATGTCGTAGAAGATCTTGACTTTATAACCAAGTCACCCAAGGTCAACCATCCAATACTATATTGCTGGGCCTGCCTGCACCTAGAACACTATCATTGCTCCTTTGGACTCTTCGCACTCTATGGACCCGCTTCGAAGCCATCTCGAATATTCGTAATCCTATGGGCACCTCCAAAATTCAAGAGCTCATACAACTCTTCTTTTTCAATGATTAAACCCCAGGAAATTTTATTCTAGCACTTCTCCTCTTCTACCCCAACACCAACCATCGCTTCAATTACACCGAAGGAACATCCTCCACCTAAACCATGACTCTCCCGGGTGCTCCTGTAGAAGATACCTGATCCATGATACTCCCAGTTGCTAGATGACCCTGGCGCTCCTTGAGATCCCTTAGCTCTCCTTGAGACCTATTTTCGATCTTCCTGAGATGCTCCTGACACTCTTTGCTGAGATATATCCCTCGGCTGTTGCACCACCGAGCCTGTTTCAACTCTTGTGCCTTCAGGGAAGTACTACTGTAGCACTCCAGCGCTCTTTGCCTCATCTCTGCACCGCTCTACAATCATCCAGCTTTAACTTGCTGGACCTTCATGGATCATCCATCTCCATCACTCCTAAGGCTTCACAAATCCATGCTCTGGTCAAATCATTGAATGCAACCTCGACTACTTTCCGCCTTCCTACAACCGAAGGACATATAGCTGCTTCTTCAGTCTTTTCTCAACCATTAACTCTTGGAAAATCTCTTCTCATCCGCTAAATAGCCCTATACTATCCATCTTCCTAGAGAGCCCTGTCATCCGTCATACACTCTGGTCTCTCCAACCAAGACCAAACAAAAAAATCATGCATCCAAACCTTCCACTCTAGAAAAAATCCTTCCTAGAAAAATCCTTTTCATTAATCCTCTCAGCCTCCATCTTCAATCCGTTGCTCTCGGTTGGCCAGACCACAGTAATAACAAAGGTAGATCTAAGACATACCATGAAATAGGTGTACAGATTTTTGATTTCTTTCTCTATGACTTTTCCTTCTCTTCAATACACCATCAGGCTTTGATACCAAATATTGAGATAATTAGTACTGCTCTGATACCAATTACTATGGAAATCCTTGATCTTTAGCATGAACCTGAGAAGACCTTTAATGTTCTCTATGGCAGCAGATCACTGATCCACCAATTTGGATATGTGATGGGGTGCCTCCCTCCTTGGGCTTAAGGGAGGTGCCCCCTTGGGGCGGCAACTCTAGAGAGAAGAGAGATTGAAGGAGAAAAGATCTATATTCTAATGCATGTTCTAAAATCCTAATATAATCTATGTATTTATACATAGTTATTAGGCCCAACCAAAAACTCTCCTGACTAATCCAATACATGAAGGCACTCATCGAGCCCATGTACATATGTCTCATATGCTCTTATCCCCTAGATCTAGTCCCGATCCATACATGAGTTAGCTCCCTTAAGATATTATTGGACTAGGCCTTAAGATCCCTTGGATTAATCCCAATCTAAGACCAAACAGAAAATCCTGTCCAGCTCTATTCACCACCGTCAAGCCGACTCTATCAAGAGCCAAGCTGGCTCGACTGCATCTCATCCAAATCTTATCTTTTGTCTGCTTGAGATAGTCGGCTCGACAATGCCTCGAGCTGGTTCGATCTCAGCCCAAGCTAGCTCGACTACATATTCAAGCCAGCTCCCCTATGTGTTAGCCTCTTATTTTGGTTGATTCTTTTTTTTGACTTTAGTCCTTTGCTCTATCTTATGTCCCAGATCTCTGGAGCACCTACCAAGCTCCTCAAGATTCTCGCACCTAAACTTGGAGTCTATGCAGGGCTACACGCTACCTTCACCTTGGATAACTCCTGTCCTAGCCCTAGTACTCATGCCCATCCTAGTCTTCCTGAGCTGATATCCTAGCTCCTCCTATGGCCTCCCAAGGCTTGGGAGCACCATAAATCCTCACACAAATGGACCGTTGAGAGGGCCTCTCCTTATTATCTCCTATCTTAGATAATCGGAGGCCTTTACCTACATTTGGACGAGGTCCTCCTCCTGTTCCTAACATAGTTAGCATTTACCTTTGTTCGGACAAGATCCTTCTCCTATTTCTAACAAGATCGCTGGGGCATAAATGAGCCATTTAGAGGGCCTCTTCCCATTATCTCCTATCTTAGATAATCAAAAGCCTTCATCTATATTAGCATGAGGTCCTCCTATTCCTAATGCGGTTAGCATTTACTCTTATTACGATAAGGTCCTCCTTCTGTTCCTAACAAGATCGCTGGGGCATAAATCGATCGTTGAGAGGGCCTCTCCCCATTACCTTCAGTCTTAGATAATCGAAAGCTTTCTACTTCATTTAGTGATAAAGTTTGGAAGATTATTTCTTGTCATCACAGCTTTGTACCAAGGATGAAGATGTTAAAGTAAAAGAATTTTATTGAAATGAAATCATCGATAGTACATTTGCAAATTTTTTGAGTTCCATGATCGTAGAAGTGTAGCTCCTCCTAGCTCCTTCAAGTAATATGTCCCAAGTTGAACGATTTTCCTGACCTCATGAGGGCCTTCCCAATTTGGTGCAAGCTTGTCCTGATTCTACGATTGAGAGACATCTACTCGTCGTAGCATCAAATCACCAACCTTGAATATTTTGCTTCTGATCTTGGAGTTGTAATACCGAGCTATTTTTTGCTTGTAGGCCACCATCCAAATTTGAGCTCTTTCTCTTTTCTCTTCTAATAAATCATAATTTGCCCAAAGGTCCTGTGAATTCCTCTACTCATTGAAGCCTTCCACTCATGCTGAGGACAGTCCAAGTTCAACTGAGATAACCACCTTAGTTTCAAAAGCCAAAGCAAAAGATGTTTCTCCAGTTGGCAACCTTTAGCTGGTTCTATAAGCCTAGAGCACATTATAGAGTTCATCCATCCATGTTCTTTTCGCCCTTTCAAACCTTGTTTTTATCCTCTGAAGCAAAGTCCTATTGGTTACCTCAGCTTTATCATTTGCTTGGGGGTGAGCCATAGAAGTAAAATGGTATGAGATGTTCAAATCTTCACAAAATTCAGCAAATTTTGCTCCTATAAACTAACGCTCGTTATTAGTAATTAGAGTCTGAGGCAAGCCAAATCTGCAAACTATCAACTTTCAGATGAAGTTTTGCACTTTAGCTTCAGTTATCTTTGCTAGGGGTTTGGCTTCGATCCATTTGGTGAAGTAGTCTACTATCACCAAGAGAAATTTTTGCTATCCCGATGTCATGGAAAAGAGTCCGAGTATATCCATTTTCCACTGAGCAAACGGCCATGGAGCACTTAATGGTGTAAGTTCAGATGTCAGTTGTCTTTGAATATTTGCATTTCTTTAACATTGGTCACATCTTCTTACATAATTAGTGGCATCCTGCTGTATGGTGGGCCAATAATATCCTTATTGAAGTAGTTTGTAGGATAGTGACTGGCTCCAAGATAGTTTTTGCAAACTCCCTCATGAACTTCTCTCAGGATGTAGTCAGCTTCAGATGGTCGGAGACATTTAAGAAGTGGCAAGAAATACGACCTCTTACATAATTTATCTTCATACAAAATATAATAGGAGACTTGATTTCTTAACTTTCGAGCTTCTTTAGGATCTCGAAAAAGGATGCCATCTTTAAGGTATAAGATCAGAGGGTCGATCCAGCTAGGCTTATGATCGACCTGCATTATTATCTGGGACTCTTCCAAACTCGGATGTTGCAGAACTTCGAAGAAGACCTCATTTGGTAATTCATTCGGTGCCAAAGTAGCTAACTTGAATAGGAGGTCGGCCCTCATATTTTCTACTCTAGAGATCTACTAGATGTCAAAGTTGCTGAAGGAAAAAATCAAGCCCTTCGCTTTATCTAGGTACTTCTTCATGCTTTCTTCTCGGGCTTCATAATTTTCATTGACCTGCCCCACTACTAGCTATAAAAATTGAAGAACCTCACATAATTTGCCCCCAGTTCTTTAGCTATTTTTAGCCCAGCAACTAAGGCCTCATACTCGACCCCATTATTGATAGTGGAGAATTCAAAGCGCAGTGCATACAAGTATCCCTTCTGGGTTGACAAGAATCAAGTCTACGCCTGCCTTGGAAGTATTAGATGATCCATCAACACATAGGGCTCAGAAGTCTTCAAGTAGATTTGTTTTTTTAGGGGAGTTTGGCTGCAACTCAGGGATGCTCATTTTGATGTGCTCAGATTCGATGGTGTTCGAGATGGTACATTCTACCACAAAATCTACTAGTACCTGAGTTTTAATGGAAGATCGAGGCTAGAAGTTAATGTCAAACTTTGTGAGCTCAATTACCCATTTCATAATTCTTTTAAAGGTATCTGATCGATGAAGAACTGCTTTGATAGGTTGATCAATGAGGAGTATGACCGTATGCCCCTAGAAGTAAGGTTGGAGCTTTCTAGCTGCAATCAGCAGAGTATAAGTTCATTTTTCTAACTTTGTATATCTTATCTTTGCATCCCTCAAGAATCGACTTAAATGGTAGATTGACTTTTGTGTCTTCATCTCTTTTGTAACTAGGACAACATGATGGCCATAAGAAACATGGCCAGGTACAAGAATAATTCTTCGCTTGGCTTGGTCTTGGCAAGAAGAGGAGGTGAAACAAGGTAGTTCTTCAGCTCCTTAAAGGCTTGTTGGCATTTCAGAGTCCAGTAGAAGTTCTTTGGTTGCTTGAGCACCTAGAAGAAAGGCATACAGTGCTCCGCTGATCTTGAAATAAAGTGATTTAGAGCTGTGACCTTTTCTATTAGACACTGGACTTCTTTTATTATCTTCGGAGCCATCATTTTCTGGATGGCTCAGATCTTTTCAGGATTTTTTTTGATGCCTCGTCTTAACACCATAAATCCCAAGAATTTTCTCGAGGTTATCCTGGAGGCACACTTGGTTAGATTTAGCTTCATCTTGTACTTTTAGAGGATGATGAAGGTCTCTTCTAGATCGACGATATGGTTTGTTGAAGATCAGCTTTTGACCAGCATGTCATCTACATAGACCTTCATGTTGCAGTCGATCTGCTTCTTGAAAATTTTATTCACTAGGCGCTGTTGGTTGCACCTAAATTTTTAAGTCTGAAGGACATGACCTTATAACAATAAAGTCCATGGTCAATAATAAAAGCAATTTTCTTCTCATCTTCTGGTGCCATCTGGATCTAGTTGTAACCAGAAAAGGCATCCATGTAAGTGAGGAGTTCATTGCCCGAAGTTGAGTCCACCAATTGGTCTATCCTGGGCAGGGGGTAACTATTCTTTGGACAGGCCTTGTTTAAGTTCATGAAGTCGATGCACATCCTCTATTTGCCATTTGCATTTTTGATAAGGATAATGTTGACAATCCAGTCCAGGTAGGATGCTTCTCGAATGAACCTGGCTTCGAGGAACTTGTCGACCTCATCTATGATTGCTTTCTATTGCTCTGCTACAAAACTATACTTTTTTTACTTTACGGGCTAATGTTTAGGATCAACAGTCAGACGGTGCTCCATTACCTCTGCATCGATCCCAGGCATGTCTATAAGAACCCAGGTGAAGATGTCAACATTTCTTCGCAAGAAGGTGACGAGCTGCTCCTTAACTTCTTCTCTCAGATTGGAGCCAATTTGAATAGTGTGATATTCATTTTCATTATTCAGAGTGATCGTGATAAGGTCATCCAATGGTTGCCCACGCTCTTCAGTTAAATCATCATGGGTATCAAGTCCGTCTATTGGATAGTGTTCTGCTTGCTTTCCTTCCTGTAGGGCAATAATGTAGCAATGTCATGCCAGAGCCTGATCTTCCTTGACCTCTCCAACTCCATAGTCTATTGGGAACTTCATCTTCAAGTAGTAGGTTGAAACCGTAGCTCGAAGTGCATTCAAACTAGGTCGGCCAAGAATTGTATTATAGACAGATGGAGCCCTCACTACCAAAAAGTCAACTTGAGTCTTGGATTGCTTTGGGTACCGACCTGCTACTACTGGTAGAGTAATTATTCTCTCAATCGATATAGAATCATCAGTAAATTCTGCCAATGGGGAGCTTATTGGTCCCATATGATTACTAGATATAGACATTTTAGAAAATGAATCATAAAATAAAATATCAATAGAGCTTTCATTATCAATTAAAATATGGCGTATATCATAACCAACAATATTTAAAGAAACTACAACCATATCATTGTGCAAAAATTAAACCTCTTATGCATTTTCTTTAGTGAAAATAATAGGCTCTTCAGTCCTTTGCTTCTTTGATGGCTCTGCCAATCCACTCGTTACCTCCTGTCGATGTCCTCTAGTGATGGTGTTGATAATCCCAAGTGGGGGCCGATCTTCTTGCTGTTCATCTTACTGAGGTGGCTTTGGTTGCTAGGGTGCTCTTGGCCAATCTTCTCTCCTTTCAGGCTGACATCACAAAAATTGGTCTAACCAACCTCGCTTGATCAGCTCCTCGATCTCATTTTAGAGTTGGATGTATTTCTCGGTATTGTGACCATGGTCACGATGGTAGATATAATATTTGTTAGGATTATGCTTGCTAAGATGAGTGTGCATCCTCTTTGGCCTCGATAGTTGCTCATTGATCTCCATTAGCACTTGGATCTTCGAAGCATTCAGTTGAGAGTAGTTATGGAATCTTTTGGGTGGAGAGTTGACTGCTTGTCATTAAAGCAACAAATAAAGATTAAGCTCGATTTTAATTTTTAGAATAGTGATGAGTTGGATGTCGATTTTCTTAGAGATTGAAGGCTAAGTTACGTTCAATTTTAATTAAAAATAATTTTTTTAATTTAATTTTAAGCAAAAATATAAATAAGTAGATCAAAGAGAGCAAATTGAGAGTTTAGCAAATTAAAAAAAATAAAAAAAAAGTAAATACTTAATTAATTAGGATTTTTGAGAATTAATGAGAATTATTCTAAAATTTTGAATCCATCTTTTATATGATTGTGGTAATTCTTTTTAATATAAAATTTTATTATTTTTAAGAATTTAGTTAAGATTATAATTTATTTTCTTAGAGCATAAATTATATCTCTTGATAATGATCCATCTCTATAAAATCATAAATTATTCAATACTTTAATTCTTAAAAATTAATAATATAATTTTTAATAATTATTCTTTAAAATAAATTATTAAATTAAGTATGGACTATATCTACCAATCATAATCCATCCTAATGAATATAATTTATTTAGATCTTTAATCAATTAATAATCATGTCAAATAATCAGTATCTCATGCATAAAAAGATAAATTTTATTAAAAATTGAGTAAGAGAACATATTTGCATAAAAAATAATTATAAAAGATAAAGAAAAGAAAATTATAACCTATGTCAGAAGATTTCATCTACTCTTCCAGAATCTAGCTCTTTAGCCATGCATAGTTGATGATCTGCTCACTCCCGGCATCTTAAGAACTTCTTTGATTTAAATTTGGAAGAAGAAAGAAGGAAAAAAGGAGGAGAAGAGAGAAAAAGAGAGAAGAGAAGCTTTCTTTCTCTATTTTTAGCATAAAAGACTTGTTCTCAGGCTATGGGAGTAAGTGTGCTGATAAGTGATAAAAATATACTAATAAAAGTATTAAATTATAAAATAAATTAATTTATTTTTTTTAAAATTAATATTTTTATTAATCTTATATAGGAAAGAAGGCCATCAATATGAAGATCTTATTTCTCTGGTTCAGATGAAATAAATTTCAGATAAAACTGACTTCAAACGAGCCCAAAATTGAATTTCAAAAAAAAAAAGATTTTTGAGATGATTATGAATTTCAAAAAAGATTTTTGGATTATCATGTTCTGATCGATGAGATGGCATCAAATAGCTATCAGTGGCAGACAGAACGCATGATACCAAAAAGACTAGCAGCTGTGCAGGGAGTAGATTGCATGCTAATCTTACTAGCTGAAATTACAGCCCTTAGAGCCGAAGTTAACAACTTAAAGGGAATAGCTATGCATGTTTAGAGCATCACTTGTGGCCTATGTGGAGGAGGATATGATACAAGCAATTATCAGATAGGTAATTCTTTTGCTAAAGTAACTGATACAACTAATTATGTTGGTAATTTTTTTAGGCCGCAACAAAACAATCCCTACTCCAACACATACAATCAAGGGTGAAGGCAGCATCCAAATTTCTCGTGGAGTAATCAAAATATAGCACAACAGCCACCCTCAAAATTCCAAGGACCTAAAAAGAAGTCCAACATGAAAGAGCTGATGGTCAAATTTATGCAAAACCAAGAAGCAACTATAAAAAAATTTAGAAGCCAAACTTAGATAGGACCAAGCAGCAGCAATTTGAAACTTGGAGATGCAAATAGGTCAAATGGCTAAGATAATCTCCGAGAGACCTCAGGAATCCTTGCCCAGCAATACGGAGATCAATCCAAGAGAGCAAGTCAATGCTATCACCCTAAGAAGTGGTACAAAGCTGGAGGAGCCACATCAGAAGAAAGAGACTGAAGAGCCAGGTACAAATAAGGAACTATCAACTAAAATTCGTCAGTCACCAAAACAACCAGCAGATGGATGGTCTCCAGGTATACAATTTGTCGACCCAAATGTGAAGCCCTACGTGCTGTCACTACCATTTCCAGAGAGACAAATACAACATCCAGATAAGGAATTTTCTAACTTTTTCAAAATTTTAAAAAATTTACGTATTAATATTCCTTTTGTAGATGTTATCACTCAAATGCCCAGGTATGCTAAGTTTTTCAAAGAAATCCTAACAAATAAGAAAAAGCTGAAGGAGCATAAGAGAATAAATTTGAATGAAGAATGCTCAGCAATACTTCAAAATAAATTACCATAGAAGCTAAAAGATCCAGAAAGTTTTACTATCCCTTGCATTATTGATGATTGTAGTTTTGATAAAGTTTTATGTGATTTAGGAGCAAGTATTAATCTCATGCCTTTTTCTATTTTCAGGAAGTTGGGTCTAGGAGAACTGAAGCCTATCACTATTACTCTTCAATTAGCCGATAGATCCATCAAATATCCAAGAGGTATAGTGGAGGATGTCTTAGTAAAGGTAAACAAGTTTATTTTTCCTATTGATTTTATTGTTCTTGATATGGAAGAAGATTATGATGTACCCCTTATTTTAGGGAGATCCTTTTTAGCTACTGGAAGAGCTTTAATAGATGTTCAATAAGAAAAATTAATTTTTAGAATCCAAGATAAACAAGTTACTTTTAATGTTTTCAAAGATATTAAACATTCTGATGATAATCAAACTTATTTTCTAATTGATATTATTGATAATTTAGTATATGAGAATTCTATAGAAAATAGGTTTGAGACTATAAAAGCTAGCAATGTTCAATTGAAAGAGGGCTCGATCAAACATGAAAGTATTCCAATTGAAGTGGCACCAGATTGATTCAACTCAGAACTCAAAGAATGTCAAGCTGAAGACTATAAATCAGAACTACTAGATAGGTTGTTTCTTTTCTTTTTAGTTTTGATCATTTTTCTTTTTTTTTATTTTTTAGTAATTTATTATTGCTCTTTTACTACTTTGGTATGTATTTTTAATTTTGTAGAAAAAAATCAATGAGAGCTCAAGCAAAATTTTAAAACTTTAAAGAACCAGACTGAACCAAATCAGGTGTGTTCCTTCCTATCCTTTATTGCACCCTTTATTTTTCTTTCTTCTTTAAGATAATGTAGAATAAGTTAGGGGGTAAAAAAAAAAAAAAACCATGTGTCAAGAAGAAAATCTTGAGCAAGATAGACTGGACAAGTGATAAAAGATAGAATTATTTGCTAATGAATATAACGAGTTAAAGAAGTAGATTAGTTGGTCAACTTTTAGCAGCCTACTTAGGTCATTAAAAGACTATTAGCACTTTTAATTGCATATGCACACTAACAAGGTAAAGTAGGTATTGATTATAAGGCCAACTGAGGATTCAATTATCACTAAAAATTGGTAATTAATATACATTCTAATCAAAGAAACTTGAATTTAAGGAAAGAGCTACCTACCTAAAAATAAAGTGCAAAAGATAGAGTATATGTGGATTGTCCAAAGCCTAGTAACTGGATCTCTGCACCTAGGTCAAGTGTGAAAATTTACGTAAAATGATGAAGAAAAGGCTAGAATGCTCAGCACAGCCAAAAAAAAAAAAGGGGCAGTGTGAAAGCTACCTTAATTCATGAGTATAAAATTGAGAATATATAGAAAATTGACCAAAATAGGTGATAAGAGAGGATACTTTTGTTCTTTAATTTAATACTGAAATGCTAAAGTTAGTCATCACGAACACAAGTACCATAGATCTTTGATGTACTTTAAGAAAGTTTTTAATTGTATTGACTGAAAAATTTGCTTCTGAAGCTCAATGCTTAATTAGCAGTATTTTCTAAACTTTTTGACCTTTAGTCCTAAATTTTATCTTTGTGATGGATAATCTTATTGAAACGTGATATTAAATAAAACATTGCTAAGGAACTAGCAATGACTAAGTTGGAGGGTGTGATAAGTGGTAAAAATATACTAATAAAAATATTAAATTATAAAATAAATTAATCTATTTTTTTAAAATTGATACTTTTGTTAATCTTATGCAAGAAAGAAGGCCACCAATATGAAGATCTTACTTTTTTGATTCAGATGAAATAAATTTCAGGCAAAATGGACTTCAAACGAGCCCAAAATTGAATTTCAAAAAAAAAAAAAGTTGGTCTAGTTCAAACCGATTCAGAAAAATTGGCTCAGCAGACCATCCGATCCGACCACACCCAGCAGATCGATCCATTGATGCAATGCTGATGCCAAGCTGACGTCAGCATTTTTGGCAGTGCACAGTGGACCATTTGGAGGATATTTCACATGAAGAAGCGTGCTCTGATTGACTGAAGAATGCGGCGGTCCATGCAACACCAGACTCGCGCATGGTCTATAGAGGGCAATTTGGAAATTTTGTTTGATCCGATGGGCGCCTTTCACTGGGATTTGATCGAACAGTCGAAACGCATGCGCTAATGAATGGCAGATGCGGCTCCCAATCGAGATCCAACGGCTGAGATTTATCCTGACTTTAAAACTAAGAATCAGAGGCTTCTCTATGCATGATCTGACGGCCCAAATTTGATCTTCAAGGCTGATCCGATGGTCCAAATGAATTCTGACTTGATTTGGGGTTTTAAGATAATTTTTGAGTGATTTTTGGACCGTTTGATCAACATCCAACGGTTAGGATTGGTCCAAGACTCCTTTTGAGTTATTTTGAGAGTTTTAAACCTAATTTCAATAGGATTTCGATGGAAAAATCCACCTCTTAGCCTATAAAAAGGTCTGTTGTTGTCGGAAAAAAAAAAGGTGAGACAGTCAAAAAAAAAGAAAAAGAAGAGAAAGAGAGGAGAGAGGTAGAAAGAGAAGAGAGATTTTTGAGAGAAAAGGAAGAGCTTTTAATTTTTTTTTCTTTTCTTCTTTCGACAATCAGAACATTGATCAAGGAGCTTTTTTTCTTCTTCACCAAGTTTTCCACACCAAGAGCGATGGACAATCAATTTTAGCAATCAAACAGTCTAATTTTTTTATGCTTTTTATTTTATTTGCTGTTTTTAAACTTGTTATCATGAACTAAATTTTTTTTACTAAGGCTAAGGTGTAGCCACTCTTTTGATGCAATATTCAGTATGATTTATTTTTAATTTTAAATTTTATTCATGAGGAGTATATAAATCTAATCTTAATACTTTTAGATTACTGGCCATCTTTTAATTGATCTGATGAACATAGATGTTATGGACCAAGTACATCTATGTTATTACTTCTTGATTATATACCTTGTATTATGAATCAAATTAGAATTCATATGCATATGAGAATTTTAGTATGCTTTGGATGCAGCATATTTTAATTAGAGAGTTTCACAAAACTTAATGCATTAATATTTATTTAAATTACATTTATACCAAAAGATAATTAATAAATATTGATAGTTTTGGTACTCCTAGACCAAAGGGTAGTGAATAAATTAGGAGACTCCACCATCACATGAAATAAAATTAATCTAATAACCTAAATATTGTATTAACTAAATTGATGAATCGATTGCCTTAGTAATCTATTGCTCTTAAGTTTAAAACCCCAATAATTATACTCTCTCTATTTTCTTAAAATTTTTAATTATTTCTTTATTTTGTTCTTTAATTTTTTATTCTCATAAATCGATCTTCTAAATAAAGCATAGGAAAGAGCTTTTCAGTACTTATTTTCCAATCCTCTAGGGACGATACTCTACTCATTTACTTTATTACCTGATCGACTGGTGCACTTGCTATAGCTATAGATTAGCACGCATCAAGTGCTTAAATAGAGGAGGAAATGGGATCTTCATAGTAATTTTTGGAGTCAAAATCTGAGTTTGGATCAATTTTAAACACTCTAAAGCTTTCTAGCCGTCGGATCACCGCTTGGATGAATTTCCGCTATTGGATCGTGCCAAATCTTCTTTAAAAATCTTAATTAAGTTGGAATGAATATTAGCCATTGGATCTCCATTGAAATCAATGTCCATCATCCGATTGCATAAAACTATAGTCGTAGACTGTCATGGACCGGCTTCGTCAAAGATCGCAGTCAATTAGAAGTCGACGTGCCAGAAAAAATGATCGAAATGCCCCTGTATGCCGTGATAGAAATTATGTAAATCTCTTAGCGATCTAGGTTCGCCACGTGGTGTGCGCCTACTGAGCTGGATGATCGATCCACCGTGCATCGATCTATTTTTTTTTTATTTTCTTTTATTTTAAACTTCTGGGCTTCATAATTTTTTCATTTTAACTCCGATTTGAGTGAAATTTATTATGTTGGAACTCATAAATCAAGTTTTTCGCATTAATAAGATTCTTTCCTATAAAATATTCATAAAAATATTAATTTTTTTAAATAAATATTAATTAATATATGATTTAATACTATTATTTGATAATTTATGATAATTATCACACCCTCCAACTTGAGTTTTACTCATTTTTGAGTAAAAAGAGAAAAATTAGAAGTATGTACCAACTCAATAAGATGTGAAAGTTTCTTTAGATCATCCTAAAGTCAGTTGATACTTGGTTAGAGATTGAAGAAGTACATCATTGGATTATTAATTTCATCCCAAGTAGTGGTTAAGTGAAGAATACAAAATTTAGAGCTTTACTTTGACCAATTCGTCACCTTTATTCTTTAAATCCTCTATCTTTAGTATGGACTAGATTTTTTTTTTTTATAACTAGTGCAATGTTTTAATCTCTTAAGCTTTCTATCTAACCCTTATAGTAAGCTTTGGATCAGTAACTCCTAAACCAGTTGGCTTTAGGGCATTAAGTGTAGAATACCCCTCGGGCTTACTGACTCGAGTCAAATAGACTATAGGTTGAAACTAACTATATAACAAGCTTCTTTACATTGCCCACTTTTTGATGCGAATAATATTGCTTATTTAGGCAATGAGATCCGATTATTCGATGGAAGATCAATGTTTAGAACTTGCTTTTTTTTTTCATATATTATTTTTTTAAATCTTTTTTTTTCATACTCATATAAAGTAGATTCTTTATTGAATATAGGTAGGAAGAAGATTTTAGAATTACTCAAAAATTTATTTTATTCTAAACCTAATCATTTTTTCATATTTAGTTGTTTAATGGTCCATATTGCTCTATGTTCCAATTCTACCGGCAAGTGACATTCTTTACCAAATATAAGTCTATATGGAGACATTCCTAAGTTGGTCTTGAAAGCTGTGCAATATGCCCAGAGTGTATCTATTAGTTTTAAAGATCAATCTTTTCTACTTGCATTTACTATTTTTTTCAAAATTAGCTTTATTTGCGATTAGACACTTCAACTTGTCCACTCATCTACGGGTGATAAGGTGTGGTCAGCTTGTGGATAATGTTATATTTCTTCATCAGTGATGCAAAGGATTGGTTGCAGAAGTATGTTCCATGATCACTGATAATAGCTCTAAGAGTATCAAATCGGGATTGGATATTTTCTTTAAGAAATTTGATAACAATCCTACTATCATTGGTCTTGCATGGTATTGCCTCTATCCACTTGGATACATAATCAATGGCTACTAATATATATTTATTCCCAAAAGATTTTGAAAATGGTCCCATGAAGTCTATTGCTCATACATCAAAAATTTCTATAATTAAAATTGGATTCATAGGCATCATATCTTTCTTAGTGATCCAATCTACTTGTTGACACCTAACATAATTTTTATAGTATTCATGAATATCTCTAAATAGGTTCGGCCAATAAAATCCACATTGGAGCACTTTAGCTACAGTCTTTTTAGCACTAAAATAACCACCACAAGCTTGGTCATGGCAAAAGAATAAAATATTCCTAACTTCTTCATCTAGGATGCATGTTCTTATGATTTGGTTAGGACATTGTTTAAATAAATATGGATCATCCCAAATAAAATATTTTACTTGAGAAAAAAATTTGTTCTTGTCCTGAGTGGTCCCGTGCATAGGAATTTGGCCGATGGCTAAGAAATTTACTATATCAACATACCATGATTCTGATGTTACTGATAATAATTGTTCATCAGGGAAGGACTCATTAATAGATATTTCCTTAGTTGGTGCGATTGCTAAATGAGATAAATGATCTGCCACTATATTTTTTATATCTTTTTTATCCCTGATCTCTAGGTTAAATTCTTGCAAAAGAAGGATCCATCTAACTAGGCATGCCTTAGCATCTTTCTTTAAAAGAAGGTGCCTAATAGCTGAGTGATTAGTATAGATAATTATATGAGAACCCACTAAGTAGGACCTAAAATTCTCTAAAGCAAATACCACAGCTAAATTTTTTTTTTCAGCAGTTAAGTAATTAATCTGTGCTTCATTTAAAGTCCTGCTAGCATAATAGAACATTCAAGATAGCTTATCTATCTTTTGACCTAAGACAGCTCCTATAGCATGATCAGATGCATCGCACATGAGCTCAAAAGGTTGAGTCCATATAGGTGGATGAATAATTGGGGCTGAGGTTAATTCCTTCTTTAAGCTTTCAAAGGACTCAAGACATTCAGGTGTGAAGTTAAATTTAACATCTTTGGCTAATAGGTTAGTTAATGGTCAAGCCACTTTGCTAAAATTCTTGATAAATCGCCTATAGAAACCAGCGTAACCAAGAAAAGAGCAAATTTCTTTTACTGATCTAGGTGGTGGAAGGTTTTCAATTAAATCTATCTTAGCTTTATCTACTTCTATACCTCACTTTGAAATTACATGACCAAGGACTATGCCTTCCTTAACCATAAACTGGTATTTTTCCTAATTTAACACTAGATGCTTCTCCTTACATCTTTCTAAAATTAATCTAAGATGATGTAGACATTCGGAGAAGGTGGATCCAAAGATCGAAAAATTATCCATGAAAATTTCAAGAAACCTTTCTATCATGTCTGAGAAAATGCTGGTCATGCACCTTTGAAAAGTAGCTGGTGCATTATATAATCCAAAGGGCATGCATCTATAGGCAAAGATTTCATATGGACAGGTAAAGGTAGTCTTTTCTTGATTCTCAGGGGCTATAGAAATTTTGTTATATCCCGAATATCCATCCAGAAAGTAATAAAAGTCATTCCCTACTGATCTTTCTAATATTTTGTCTATAAAGGGCGGAGAAAAATGGTCCTTTCGGATGGCTGTATTTAATTTTCTATAGTTGATGCAAACCCTCTATCTAGTTTGAACTCTTGTTGAGAATAATTCATTGTTATTGTTTTAGATTATAGTAACTCCTGACTTTTTGGGTACCACTGGTACTGGGCTTACCTATGAACTATCTGAGATTGGATATATTATTCCATTATCGAGTTTTATTATTTCTTTCTTTACAACCTCTTTCATGGCTAGGTTTAGTCTCCTTTGGGGATCTCTTTTTGGCTTAGCATCCTCTAATAGATGAATTCTATGTTGAACAATCGAGGGACTAATCTCCTTTAAATTAGTCATGGTCCATCCTAATGCTTCTTTATTTTTCTTCATGATAGTCAATAATTCTCTCTCTTATATAGGTTCTAGGCCTGCTGAAATAATTAACGGCAAGGTTTTTGATGGACCTAGGTATGCATATTTTAGGTATTTGGGAAGTGTTTTTAACTCTATCTTGGATATTTCCTCCACTAATGGTTTAGGCAATGGTTCAACTGGAGGCTCCCATCTAAGTTTCATATTGATTGTGGCTAAATCATTGACCTCTTTAAATTCTACAAAGTTCTGATTAGCCTATAGTTCCATGTTAGATTTTTCATCACTTTGGTCAATGGATTCATAAACATTGTCCTATATTAAGTTGAGGTCATTAACTTGATCTATTTTAGATAGATTAAAAATATTTAGATTTATGGTCATATTATCAAAAGAAAGTTTCATTAGACCATTTCGATAGTTGATTTGGGCATTGGCTGTTGCTAGAAATGGTCTATCTAGTATAATTGGGATATGGCCATTTGGATTGATTACAGGTTCAGTTTCTAAAATCATAAAGTCCATTGGGTAGATGAAATCACCAACTTTAATTAATACATCCTCTACTATTCTCCTTGGTACTTTCAAAGATTGATCTGCTAATTGTAAAGTCATTCTTTAAGGAACCAGATCTAGGGTTTCATGGCTAGATCTTGAAACTTTTTCAAGATTAGGCAGTGAAAGATTTAAATAAATCAAAATTTATTTTATAAAAGTAGAGAATCCCTAGATCTAAGATCTTATTATATGATTATTGCATGGCATTAAATCAAAAATTTAAAACATAAAGAAAGAAGAACATGTTGATCACATCAACATGCATATACACTACATCTAATGTAGGTATAAAGAAAATAGATCATATCTATTATCTGTGCAAGTTAGATATTCTAACTTATTGATCCGAGCTTGAGGATGATGTTGCAAGCTGCACACGCATCCGACCTCTAGGAGTCATCCACACGAGCACACGAATCACGATCAGAAGTTCTGATGCAGAAAATCAGTATAGTATGCTAGTATTATGCTGATCTTTCTTTGATGGTCGATCAGATGCCTCCTTCTTCTAGATTTGGACTCTTTCAAAGAGGAGAAGGAGGAGAGAAGGTTTTAGATGTGAGACACTCTCAGAAAACTCAAAGAAGGAGGAAGGAAAGAGGTGAACATAGCAACCCTAGAAGAAGACCCTCTTCTTCTTCTCTTTGCTCTCACCTAGACACCTAGTTTGGTGTCTATGAAACCCCAATTCCCAAGGACTCTCTCTCCCTAGTTTTCACACACCCTAAATCTATCTCAATGATCTATAACCTCACAAAAAATCAGCCCAAAATTCATCCTAAATATAAAGAAAAAAGGAGTCCTTGTTTAGGTCAAAAACTAGACAAGGAATGTCTAATTTGGGCAGGTCAAGGGTTGGGTGTCCTCTCCAAAATTTTTGGCATGGACCATCTAATAAAATCATCCAAAACCTTCTCCTTTTTACCATGAAAAATAGAGAGAAAATAGGGAGGGAGACACACATGGGAGGAGGAATTTTGGTTTTTCAAAATACTATCTCATAGGATTTGAAACCAAAACCAATTCCTTTCTTTGACTTGGTCCACTACCTAATTTCCATATGAGAAAGAGAGGAGAGGAGGGCTTGCATGAGAAGGCTTGGGAGAGAGATTTTTGTCACACAAAATAAAAGAGAAAGAGGGCATGGGGCATGAGGGGCTAAGGTGGCACAAGGTGGAATCCTAGTCTTACTAGGATTCCATCTATGACTTGGTCAAAGTGGTATCTTAAACCAAATTAAATCAAAACCAAATCAATTAAATTAAATTAGATCCTAACACAATTAATGACATAATTAAATTATATTTAATTTTAATTTAATTTTTTAATCAAATTAAGAAATTGGGTTGACCTAAGTCCTAGTTGAACTAAGACTAGTTTTTCCTTGCACTTGGCTTATCCAATAAGCCAATTGGACTTGATCCAATCAAGCCCAAACTAAATTTAATTAAATTATATTTAATTAGACTTAATATCAATCCTCTGGCTTAATCAAATTAAGCTAATTAATAATCTAATTACTTAATCGATCCTCCTACAACACTTGCACTAAGTTAAATATCAATCGTATTGATCGTTTAATCCTAGAACAATTTTTAATTATTGATCAACCATCCGATGAGATTATGAGCTCTAATATATGTGACCTCATAGGTCCAAATCTAAGTCAGTAGCATAAAAATAGATTTCTATATCAATCGATGTAACCATATAGCAATTGAACCCGACGGCTGGATAGGTCGAATGTGTAGAATAACATCCTAAGAACCTATGTGGATATAGTTTCCATATAATTCATCTCCTTGATCAAAATACTCATAGGATACCTCAGGGTTCAATTGTCAACTATGATCAGATTGTCCATATTGTATTTCAAAATATCGAATTCATCTGATGGATTATCTTGGTCAAGGTTTTGCTATATTGAAATACAGTGATACATTCTTCTCCAACTCTTGGAGTGGTCAATTCTATCTTGATCACACTCTGACTTTACAAGTACTTGACTGTGCCTAGAAGCCTTCTATTACTAAATTAGAATTTCAGTTAGTCCAGTACCAAAGCATAGTGAGTTGCTTGCAAGTCATTAAGGTGATCTCAGGTCTAAGGGACACTTATACTTATATCCCATCAGAGACATTCTTGATAATAGAATGCTTTGAAGTTGTTCACGTTCAATGATGATGTACCCATACATCTCACCTATATGCCATACTAGTGTCTCCACACTCCTTGGTTAAGAGGACAATCAATCTATATGGCATACAACGACCTATGCTCGATAGAAGCTGTCATCCTAATTAATAGCCTATCATATGGTCGTAAACTATTTTAAGAACTAACCGATAAATCCTCTCTTTATCAAAGCTAAATAGTCTTAGGAACTTTATCACAATAATGGAGTTCGTTAGAAGATGAATACTTTATGATGAAAAATGCTAAAAATATATTTTATTTATTAATAAAATAATTATAGATATAATATAGCTCAATCGTTAATAGGCTGATGATTGGTTTTAGGACATATTTTTCAATAACTCTCACTTATCCTAAAGCCACTCAGCACAGTATCTAATACTCATCTTTGACTTATGGTTGTCAAACTCCTTTACTGCCAGAGCTTTAGTGAAGGGGCGGCCAAGTTCTTCTTTCCATCGATCTTCTGAAGGTCGATGTCACCTCGATCCATGATTTTCTGGACTAGGTAGAAACAGCATAGGATGTGCCTCATCTGCTGGTGTGCCTTTGGTTCCTTCGCTTGAGCTATGATACTAGTGTTGTCGCAGTAGAGCAGGATCGAACCATCTAGGAAGGATGCTACTCCGAGCTTGGTGATAAATTTTCTTAGCCACATAACTTCCTTGACGGCATTTGATATTGCAATGTACTCTGCTTCAAAAATAGAGTCTGCCACAATATGCTACTTGAAACTCTTCTAGCATCATTCAAAGTAAAGATATATCCTGACACGCTTCTGCTGTCATCATGGTCAGATTGAAAGCTGAAGTCTGTAAATCCCATAAGTTTCAGATCTAACTCGTCATAAATCAACCATTGGTCCTTAGTATTTCTCAAATACTTAAGAATGGCTTTAACCACTTTCTAGTGATTTTCTCTAGGGTTAGACTAGAATCTACTCACTAATCCTAGTGAGTATGCCACGTCTGTGAAGGAAAATCCTGATTTTTTGGGATCAGGTTCGTTCAGATCTGATTGGATCGAGAGGCATATTTCAAAAATTATCTCTTAGATCCTAATCAGATCTAACACTTTTCAGATCTAATTTTATGATCTAATAAATAAGAAAATAAAATTAAATTAATTCTAAATTAATTTATCTTGATTCTAGATAATCTGATTATCCGATGATGATCGTGCTGAATCCCTGAGATTCTGGATCTAGCCATGCAAGCGCCTAGCCTCTACCGATATCCACTCGGACTGGATCTGGAGATCTTCTCCTTCTCTTTCTTTTCTCCAAAAATCAAATTTAGATCTAATTTGGAGAATCTTCAAAACTTCTTCTGAAGATCACCCATCGTCTCTATAGTAGTGCTGCCTTCTTCCCATCGTCTCTGCAGCAGTGTTGCCTTCTTCCTTTTTCGTCAGCCTTTTCTTGCCTGACTCGCACTAATTTGAAGGCCCAACTTCCTTAGACGTGGAGAGGAGGAAGAGGGCCAGATGGTAATGTGGAGAAGGGAGAGGGGCAGTCTTGGGGTGTGGCTTAGAGGAGGAGTCTCAAAAGTGGGCGCAGATAGGGTCTTTTTACAGACTCTGCTGCGCCATGCAGTGCTGCATTACCTCGGCCAATCACGTTGCTTCGTGCAATCAGATCTAAATCTGATTGGTGGGATGACATCACCTGATCCAATCAGATAAGAGACCCATAGATTCATCCTAAGGTGGTGCCTAAGACTGGTCAAAGTCTATAAGTGAGGCTCACCTAGTTTGAATCCAAGAAGCAACCTGGAGTCCCATCCGTATGGGACTCCAGCATCCCTATCCATGGGTGCATGCCATCCTAGGCATGCACCCCCTTCTTTCCAATTTTCAAAGAGGGAACAAGCCCCTATCTACTCTCCAATAAGTGCATGACACATGGACAGATGTCCAAGGGTCAAAGGTCAATGTTTGACCAAGTCAAAGTATAAGAATTAGCAGGTGATGGAAAATGGTAGGTGTTGTCTCAAATTTATCTCATAAATTAAGACAATCCTTTTTTGACTTGGACAAGCTCCAGTTAGACTAGGTAAAGGTACTTGAGTGAGCACAAACTTATTTAGCTCAATCGAGATAACTTTTATGATACAAAAAGGAGAACATTAGGCTCAATCGTGTGCTAGCATGATTTTCTTGAACCTAATTGAATCTTATTCAAATCAATTGAACTGGGTTAGTCCAATTGATGATATCCAGATCCAAACCCTTATTTGTGTGACCCAGTTAGGTTCAGTTCTGTATGGTAATGGAATATGTCATGATCTCCATCGTCGACATCATCGAAACTCCTTTCGATGGATCAGAACTCTTCTGATTCAGACAACTTAGAATGATCGATCATCTAAATCATTCTAATTGCTCCCAAAATCCACCAGTGACACCTAGCAGCATATGGTGGCAACCCATCAAAATTGAAAACGAACCTCTCGGTGTAGCTACTTGTGTGATTAAGTTCTTCTATCTTGAGCCCCCGATCAGATTAGGGTTAAGGTGAACTCATCAAACCCTAATTTCTATCATATGATTTAATCATTTGATTCAAGTCCGATGTGAAAACCTTAATAGAAACTCTTTCTATTATTTCACTCTCTGCCATGGCCATGGGCTTATGGACTTAATTCTCATGATCATCATAGGGCTGCTCCTCATCCACCGAGGTAGATAGATTCCATCTTGGTGCAATCCAATTTCTACAATGAACATGCTATAGCCAACATACACCTCAGGATTCCGAATGGCTAGGAGATCGAGTCATGGTGTAGTCAAACTATAACACCTTCAAGGTGAACTGTCAATGCACCTCAGAACAAAGAACCAGATACACTATTGCAGTATCGAGTTAGTCATCGACGAGAAGGTAGACTTCCTTATGACTACTCGAGGTGGTCACGCTCAGTGCCCTCGTTCTCTAACGAGTATCTGTACTCTCACTCCGATGTCTCTACACCATAGACTTAAGACTCATCTACTACAAAGAAGCAATTGTATACTAACCTTCCAGATCAATCACCATCCTCATGATGATCCTACGGTCAGGAGCATTTTATGAGTTAATAAATGAAAATTCATGTCTTAAATTTTCAACTCTTGAAGATATGAATTATCATTATCATTAACTTAAGAAATGTATCACAGACACTAAATATACTTATGTGATAGAAAATAATCCATTTTATTATTTATAGTCAAAATTATAATTTTACCCTTAGAAGTGTATTACAAGTGTCAGCCAATTCTGGCTTCTAGGGCACACATATCTGACAAACTTTCACTTGACCTAAAGCTAATTGGCTATAAATCTAAGTCCCATCTTCTCAAGGTGGGCTTCGATCTTCTACTAGCCCAACAACTTTGTAAGCAAGTCCGCCGCATTATCTGTGGAGTTGACTCTCTTGACCTCGACGTAATCCTTCTTGAGGTAATCGCGAATGAGGTGGTATCGCCGCTCGATGTGCTTGGATTTTTGGTGAGACCTCGGCTCCTTAGCAAGGGCTATGACGTCATTGTTGTCGTAGTACAGAGGAATG
This sequence comes from Cocos nucifera, assembly GCA_006176705.1. Classification (NCBI taxonomy): domain Eukaryota; kingdom Viridiplantae; phylum Streptophyta; class Magnoliopsida; order Arecales; family Arecaceae; genus Cocos; species Cocos nucifera. The sequence goes on along the minus strand of QRFJ01001153.1, from coordinate 202,940 downwards.
GCATCTGATGGCATCACTCCGATCTCCATGGCAAACTTCTTGTACCAGAATACCTTCTTTGCAGCTTCTGATGTAGCGATATATTCTACTTCCATGGTGGAATCTGCTATCACTATCTTTGAAACTTTTCCAACTGACAGCTCCACCATTGCACACAAAGAGACTCCCAGATGTCGACTTTCGATCATCTACATTGGACATAAAGTTCGAGTCTATATACCCTTGGACTTGGAGTTCTCCATTACCAAAGACCAACAACATATTCTTAGTTCTTCTCAAGTACTTTAGGATATATTTCACAGAAGTTCAGTGTTCTTCACCTGAATTCGACTGATATGTGCTCGTGACACTCATGGCATGGGCTATATCAGGTCGTGTACATAACATGACATACATGAGGCTCCCTATTGCTGAAGCATAAGGGATCTTGCTCATGCGTTCTATTTCCTCAGGTGTGCTAGGGCACATCTTCTTGGAAAGATGAATGCCATGCCTGAACGATACTAAACCCCTCTTAGAGATTTCCATACTAAACCTCTTTAGTACTTCCTCTATGTACATCTTCTATGAAAGTCCTAGCATCCTATTCGGTCTATCTCTATAGACCTTAATTCCTAGAATAAAGGATGCTTCTCCTAGGTCTTTCATAAAAAATTCTTTAGATAACCACATTTTAACTGTAGTCAACATGGGAATATCATTTCCGATAAGGAGGATGTCATCCACATACAATACGAGGAAGACAACAGCGCTTCCACCGACCTTTTTAAAGACACATGGCTCCTCCTCATTTTTGATGAAACCAAACATTTTGATCACATCATTAAAACGAGTGTTCTAGCTCCGAGATGCTTGCTTAAGTCCATATATGGACCTTTGTAGCTTGCATACCTTATGGTCATCATCACTGGATGTGAAACCTAGTGGCTGTTCCATATAGATATCTTCCTCAAGATATCCATTTAAGAATGCCATTTTCATGTCCATTTGCCATATTTCATAATCAAAATAGGCTGCAACAGCAAGCAATATACGGATGGATTTTAGCATAGCTATTGGCGAAAAGGTATCCTGATAGTCAATGCCTTCGCATTGACTATAATCTTTTGCCATTAATCTAGCTTTGAATGTCTCCACATTTCCATCTACTCCAATCTTTCTCTTGAAGATCCATTTACACCCAATAGGTACTATACCTTCTAGTGGATCTACCAAGGTCCAGACTTGGTTTGAGTGTATCGAGTCAATTTCTAACTTCATTACCTCTAACCATTTTTCCAAGTCGATATCTGATATCACCTCGTTATAGGTTTTGGGATCATCACCATGAACCCCATTACCTATGAGGAATATTTTCTCTACATCCTCTGAAATAGTACCTAAGTACCTTTCAGGGGGACGAAAAACCCTTTCTGATCTATGAGGTGGAGGAGGTAGTGTATGGATTGGCTTAACCTAATTTGGTTCCATTTGATCCTTAGCTCGTTGCTCTTGTGAGACTTTCTCATCGAGCTTGATCTGCTTTCCAATGCCGCTATTTTGAATAAACTATTTTTCAAGAAAGATGGCATGTCGACTCATAATCACATTGTGATCTTCTGGAATGTAGAAATAATATTCTAATGACTCTTTAGGATATCCTATGAATCGAGCTCTAAAGGACCTAAAGTCTAACTTGTCCGCTTGTTGTCTTTTGACATGAGTTGGACAATCCCAAATTCTAAGATGACTCAGACTTGGTTTCATACCATGCCATATTTCATATGGTGTGGTAGGAATGATTTTAGAAAGAACCCTATTCAGTAAATATATTGCAGTTAACAAACAGTATCCCCAAAGAAAATCAGGAAGGTTTGTGAAGCTCATTATGGATCGGACCATATCTAATAGGGTCCAGTTCCTTCATTCTGAAATCTCATTGAGTTGAGGTGTTCCAGGTGGAGTCCATTAAGAGACTATGCCAATTTTCTTAAGATAGTCCAAGAATTTCTGACTAAGGTATTCACCTTCTCAATCTGATCGAAGAGCCTTAATGAATTTTCTAATTTGCTTTTGTACTTTATATCCGAATTCTTTGACTTTTCAAATAATGGGTTTCGGAGTCCCGACCCCATTATAATCCTATTTTCTCATATGAATGGGACAAGACAGCTAGGACACCCCCATCCTATCAGGATATAGAGTCTTGTCCATATTCGAAATGGATCTCCCATGATGATATACTAATTGCCAATCAATTTTCAAAGAAAGTTCTTACAATATGCATTGTCCACAATAGTCTTGGAGCTAATCATTAATAACAAAATATATACCCTTTTCTATAAGGCTTTCCATCGTATGGTACATTTGTTTATATAGTAAGTACCTTCATGAATCATTTATATCACCAATTTTGGCTTTTCATGTCTAACTATTACATGAACTTGTTTTGATCATTATCAATAACATAGAAGACTTCGTGCATGTTTTAACATACTCTAGCTTGCAATCTTAGCCATCGAACAAGCTCTAAATATAGGGCCGAGTTTGCATTGGATGGCACTAGAATAACAATCATTAACTAATTAATCACTTAAGCTCATGTTTGGTTGCCCGGAACTGAAATCACGGTTTTCCTATTCTCAATATATCCGGTCATGAGAATCTTTAGGAATAAGAGATTTTGATTCATGTTCGGATTTAGCCTAGGCAAAGTTAAGGAAATAAAACAAACCAAGTAGCATATAATATAATATATAAATATTAATATTATCATTGTAATAATAATATATTATAGAAATATTATTTAATAATATTCTGTTTACTAATATAGTAATATTAATAATATGAAGATTATAAAATAAGAATATTGTATGCAACATAATATATAATATAATTAGGTTATAATAACATATTATGTAATAATATAATAATTATAGAAACATCATCTTTATAAAATATAATTTAATTATAAAATAATAAAATGCAAATGTATCCATATAACAATATGATAATATAATATATTAATACTATATTCAATGTAAGATTAATAATGTGACTTCACTAGTACAACATATTCTCAAATATTAATATTAATACTAATATTTATTATTATGATGATAACAACACAACCTATAAAATTATGTATAATTCTATGAGTTATATGAATATGATATATAGTATAATACATTTGTATTAAAACGATGTTAATTATATTGCTATATAATATTAATATTTTATAATAATATACAACATGATATTATGTTAATAATATATATTATTGAATATGAACACATAAATGATATTCTGTATTATAATATTGACATGTATTATTACAGTATTATATTACACAGCAGATGATATATTAATATATATATTTGAATTATAATTTTTATATTAATAAAAGAAAGCCTCTTCTTATTTTCAAATGGGCACATTTCTAATACTAGGGAATAGACCAAAATCTAATTTTTGAAAGATGTGATCAAAAAGAAGAAGGATCTCTTAGACACAGTCTGAGTGGAT
>QRFJ01001153.1:180891-198620 GCA_006176705.1 Cocos nucifera | reverse complement strand
GTTGTGGATCTAGCCACGCAAGTGCCTGACCTCTATCGGTATCCACTCAGACTGGATCTAGAGATCTTCTTCTTTTTTATCACATCTTCAAAAATTAGATTTTGGTCTAATTTGGAGGATCTTCGAAACTCCTTTTGAAGATCAGCAGTCATCTCTATAGCAGTGCTGCCTTCTTCCTTTTCTCGTCAGCCTTTTCTTACCTGGATCGCACCAAACTGAAGTGCAACTTTTTTGGGCATGGAGAGGAGAGAGAGGATCAAAAGATGGCATAGAGAAGAGAGAGGGGCAGCCTTGGGGCATGGGCTAAGAGGGACTCACAAAAAGTTGGGCGCAGATAGGGTTTATTTATAGACCCTGCTGCGCCATGCAGTGCTGCATCATCCCGGCCAATTGCATTGCTTCGTACAATCAAATCTAAATCTAATTGGTGAGATGACATCATCTAATCCAATCAGATGAGAGCCCCATAGATTCATCTTTAGATGGCACCTAAGACTGGTCAAAGTCTATGGCTAGGGATCATCTAAGTTGAATCCAAGAAGCAACATGGAGTCTCATCTATATGGGACTCCAGGCATCCCTATCCATGGACGCACGCCATCCTAGGCATGTGCCCCCTTCTTTCCAAAATTTAGTGAGGGGACAAGCCCCTATCTGCTCTTCAATAAGTGCAAGATAAATGAGCAGATCTCCAAGGGTCAAAGATCAATATTTGACCAAAGTCAAAGGACAAGAATTAGCAGGTGATGAAAAATGGTAGGTGTTGTCTCAAATTTATCTCATAAATTAAGACAATCCTTTTCTGACCTGGACAAGCTCCAGTCAGACCAGGTAAATGTATCTGAGTGAGCACAAACACATTTGGCTCAGTCGAGACAACTTTTAATGATAATAGGAGAATGTTAGACTCAATCGTGTGCTAGCACGATTTCCATGAACCTAATTGAATCTAATTCAAATTAATTGAATTAGATTAGTCCAATTGATGATATCCAGATCAAACCCTTATTTGTGTAATCCAGTTAGGTTCAGTTCTGTATGGTAATGGGATATGTCATGATCTCCATCATCAACATCATCGAAACTCCTTTCGATGGATTAGAACTCTTTTGATTCAGACAACTAGAATGATCGATCATCTAAATCTTTCTAATTGCTCCCAAAATCTACCAGTGACACCTAGCAGTATATGGTGGTAACCCATCAAAACTAAAAATGAACCTCTTGGTGCAGCTACTTTATGTGATTAAGTTCTTCTATCTTGAGCTCTGATCAGATTAGGATTAAGGCGAACTCGTCAAATCCTAATTTCTATCATATGATTTAATCATTCGATTCAAGTTCGATGTGAAAACCTTAATAGAAACTCTTTCTGTTATTTCACTCTCTGCCATGGCCATGGGCTTATGGACTTGATTCTCATGATCATCATTGGACTACTCCTCATCCACTGAGGTAGATAGATTTCCTCTTGGTGCAATCCAATTTCTACAATGAACATGTTATTGCCAACAATTACCTCAGGGTTTCGAATGGCTAGGAGATCAAGTCATGGTGTAGTCAAACTATAACACCCTCAAGGTGAACTACCGATGCACCTCAGGTTAAAGAACCAGACACACCACTGCAGCTTTGAGTCAGTCATCGATGAGAAGGTAAACTTCCTTATGACTACTCAAGGTGATCTCGCTCAGTGCCCTCATTCTCTAACGAGTATCTATACTCTCGCTCCAGTATCTCTACACTGTAGACTCAAGACTCATCTACTATGAAGAAGCAATTATACACTAACCTTTTGAATCAATCACCATCCTCATGACAATCCTACGATCAGGAGTCTTTTATAAGTTAATAAATGAAAATTCTTGTCTTAAATTTTCAACTCTTGAAAATAAGAATTATCATTACCATTAACTCAAGGGATGTATCACAGACACTAAATACACATATGTGATAGAAAGTAATCCATTTTATTATTTATAGTTAAAATTATAATTTTGTTCCGATAAGTGTCTTACAAGTGTCAGTCAATTCTGGCTTCTAGGGTACACATATCTAATAAAAGCTTCTCCTTCAGGACATCAACGGTTGATGTCATGAAAATATCTCTATGCTAGGATAAGAGGAGACCTTCTCCTCTAGAATTTTTTCAATGTTTTTAGATCTAACATCTTTGATTATTACCTTAGAAAATTTTCATAAATAAATAGAGAAGAAGGGTTCTCAAGGAAATCCTAAGAGAAGACCTTTATTGTCTTCTCCTTCTCTCATCAGGACGTAATCAGATCATGTCCAAAAAGAACATCATGCTCCAACAACTTGAAGCACTTATCCCCATGCCCTATTCCTCTCTCTCTCAAATTTTTATCACATAAAAATCATAAAAAAATAAAGGATAAAGACTTTTAAACAAAATCATAAGAGAAGACAGTCTTCTCTCTTACCTTGTCTCTTCAAGACATCAACCTTTGATGTCTTAATTGAAGGCTCTTCTCCAAGAATCTTAGCATCACAAACCACCACACCTTCTCCTCCTTTGTCTCTAGGTTTTCATGATTTTTTTGGGATTTATCACATCCTCTAACCATCTGAAAGGTGGTGCCCAAAATATATATAGGTGACTAGGTCAAACCTAGTCATTTAAGGATTCTTATGGGGCTGGACGCCCCTCCCATAATTATTTTCATGCATCCTCTGAATCTTATGCACAAAAAATAGGGGAGAAAGGGTGGCACAAAAAAATTGACATGGGAAAAGTGGGCACACAAGAGGAGGGAAGAGTTTAGGTCGAAGAGGGTTCTTCTAAGTAGGAAATAAATCCTAACTTCCTTCTAGTTTTGACCAAGTCAAATTTTATTCCAAATAATCCAGATATTGGGATGTGGGATACCATCTTTAAGTGAGGAATGATTCACATAAACATCAGGAATTAATGTGGGGCGTGGGCTTTCTTAGGTGCAAGAGAAAGAGAGAGAGTCCTAGTCCAACTGGGACTCCTCTTGTTTGACTAGGTCAAAATAGATTTGAACCTAATTTAAATTTTATTTAAATTAGATTAAATACAATATAATTAAGTATGATTCTAGTCTAACTAGAAGCCTAATTAAATTAGATTAAATGAAGATTTAAGTCTGATTTAAATCCTAAATTAGGTGCACTCAAGTCCTAGTCAAACAAGGAATAGTTCTTTCTTGCAATTGGCTTATCCAATAAACCAACTAGACTTAATCTAATTAAATCTAAATTAATTTTAATTAAATTAAATTTAATTAGATATGATCTCAGCTTGATTGCTCAATTAAATTGAGCTAATTAGCAATTCAATTGCCAATCGATCCTCCTGCAACACTTGCATTAGGTCAAACACCAATCGTATTGATAGATTAACCTTAGAACGATTCTCAATCATCGATTAACCTTTTGATCTGGTTACAAGCTCTAATATGTGTGACCCCATAGGTTCGAACCTAAGCCAGTAGTACAGAAACTAATTTTTGTACCAATCAAAGTTATCATCTAGCAATGGTTTCCGACGTTCGGATAGATCGAATCTATGCAAAGCAACATTCTTAGAATCTTGGCCCATGGTTATCGTATAATTCATCCCTATGATTAATAATTCTCAAGACAACTTTGAGTATGCTGTCAAACACTCATACAAGTCATCTCTATTGTGTCTCAAAATTTTGTAAATTTCATGACACATCACGAAGATTACCCAGGCCTAGGTTTTGCTAAATTGAAACACAATGAGACATTCTCTTCTTGAAGCTAATCAGAAGTGGTCAATCCTATCTTGACTCACACACTGACTTCACAAGTACTTGACTATACCCAAAAATCTTTCGAACCTATATTAGAAATATAGATAGTCTGACACCAAAGTATAGTGAGTTGCTTGCAAGTCACCTGGTGATCTCAGGTCGGAGGGATACTTATACCCATTGGCTTTAGCTAGCTACTCTTGATAGTAGAGTGCTACATTGGTCATATTCAGTATAGATGTACTCCTACATCTCACTTGGATATCATACTAGTGTCTCCATACCAGTTGGTTATGAGGACAACCAATGCATATGGCATATAGCAACTTACACTCGATAAGTTATCATCTTTATTAATAACTTATCATTTGGTCGTGAACAATTTAAGAACCATCCGATAAATCCTTCTTTATTGATTGATTGTGGTACTAAGGACTTCATCATAATTTAGGAGTTCATTTAAGAAAGATGAAATTTTTATGATGAATCAACCAAATAACTATTATTATTAGATAATTCATATACTAATTTTAATCATCTACCACTTAGATGATTGGCTTTAGAACACATTTTCCAACATCCTTGATATAATCTAAGACAACAATTGATTAGATTTAGTCAATTTTTTAATTAAGTCTATTCTTTAATCTAACCCTAGATCTAACCCAATTAATGAAGCTAATCCCCACTAACTCATTTAACTCAATATATTATGATTTGTGTCTTAGGATCTTTAATTCACAATCCTAGATGAAGGAGAAATCCTGATTTTTTGGATCAGATTCATTCAGATCTAATCGGATCAAGAGAGATATTTCAAAAATTTCTCTCATGCATCTAGATCAGATCTGAGATATTTCAGATCTGATTTTATAGATCTAATGAATAAAAATAAAAATAAATTAAATTTAATTTAATTTATATCTTGATGTTGGGTAATCCGATTATCCTTTGATGATCCTGTCGATTGCTTGAGGTTCTAGATCTAGCCATGCAAGCACCTGACCTCTATCGGTATCCACTTAGGCTAGATCTAGAGATCTTCTTCTTCTTTATCACTTCTCCAAAAGTTAGATCTGGATCTGATTTGGAGGATCTTCAAAACTCCTTCTGAAGATCAGCAGTCGTCTCTGCAGTAGTGCTGCCTTCTTTTTTTCTCGTCAGCCTTTTCTTGCCTGGATTGCACCAAACTGAAGCCCAACTTTTCTTAGGCATGCAGAGGAGAGAGAGGATCAGAAGATGGCATGGAGGAGGGAGAGGGGCAGCCTTGGGGCATGGCTTAGAGAGAACTCACTTAAAAGTGGGACGCAGATAGGGTTTATATAGATCCTACTGCGCCATGCAATGCCACATCATCCCGACCTATCACATTGCTTCATGCAATTAGATCTAAATCTGATTGATGGGATGACATCATCTGATCCAATCAAATGAGAGCCTCACTAATTTATCCTTAGATGGTGCCCAAGACTGGTCAAAGTCTATAGCTAGGGATCACCTAAGTAGAATCCAAGAAGCAACCTAGAGTCCCATCCGTATGGGACTCCAGTCATCCCTATCCATGGGCGCAAGCCTCCCTAGGCATGCACCCTCTTCTTTCCAAATTCTAGTAAGGGGACAAGCCCCTATCTACTCTCCAATAAGTGCATGACACATGGGCAGATGTCCAAGGGCCAAAGGGTAATGTTTGACCAAAGTCAAAGGACAAGAATTAGCAGGTGATGGAAAATGATAGATGTTATTTCAAATTTATCTTATAAATTAAGACAACCCTTTTCTAACCTATACAAGCTCCAGTTAGACCAAGTAAAAATACCTAAGTGGGCACAAACTCATTTGGCTCAGTCGAGACAACTTTTAATGATAATAAAAGAAGAACGTTAGGTTCAATCGTGTGCTAGCACAATTTTCTTAAACCTAATTGAATCTAATTCAAATCAATTGAATTGGATTAGTCTAATTGATGATATCTAGATCCAAACTCTTATTTGTGTGATCCAATTAGGTTCAATTCTATAAGATAATGGGATATGTCATGATCTCCATTATCGACATCATCAAAACTCCTTTCAATGGATCAGAACTCTTCTGATTCAGACAACTAGAATGATCGATCATCTAAATCATTCTAATTGCTTCCAAAATCCACCAGTAACACCTAGTAGTATATGGTGGCAACCCATCAAAATTGAAAATGAACCTCTCAGTGTAGCTACTTATGTGATTAAGTTCTTCTATCTTGAGCCCTGATCAGATCAGGGTTAAGGTGAACTCATCAAACCCTAATTTCTATCATATGATTTAATCATTCAATTCAAGTCCGATGTGAAAATCTTAATAGAAACTCTTTCTATTATTTCACTCTGCCATGGCCATGGGCTTATGGACTTGATTCTTATGATCATCATAGGGCTTATCCTCATCCACCGAGGTAGATAGATTTTCTCTTGGTGCAATCCAATTCCTACAATGAACATGCTATAGCCAAAATACACCTCAGGGTTCCGAATGGCTAGAAGATCGAGTCATGGTGTAGTCAAACTATAACACCCTCAAGGTGAGCTGCCGATGTATCTTAAGTTAAAGAACCAGACATACCACTGTAGCTTCGAGTCAGTTATCGACGAGAAGGTAGACTTTCTTATGACTGCTCGAGGTGGTCACACTCAGTGCCCTCGTTCTCTAACGAGTATCTGTACTCTCACTCTGGTATCTCTACATCATAGACTCAAGACTCATCTACTATGAAGAAGCAATTATACACTAACCTTTCAGATCAATCACCATCCTCATGATGATCCTACAGTCAGGAGCATTTTATGAGTTAATAAATGAAAATTCATGTCTTAAATTTTCAACTCTTGAAAATATGAATTATCATTACCATTAACTCAAGAGATGTATCATAGACACTAAATATACATTTATGATAGAAAATAATCCATTTTATTATTTATAGTCAAAATTATAATTTTGCCCCTAGAAGTGTATTATAAGTGTCAATCAATTCTGGCTTCTAGGGCACGCATATCTAACACTAGATCCTAATCAAACAACTTCTTAATTCTTAATTAAGTATTTGGACTGAGGATTGGGATTCGATTTTTTAAAAATAATTTTTATATTTATAAAATATTTTTACAACATGGTTCTACCAACCAAGATGCATGTTTGATTCATAATCAATATGCAAGTAAGATAAGCATGAAACTACTTTAGATCTAATCTAAATAGGTTCATGTAATTGAAATAGTTTCAACTCTAAACTGCGCAAATCCGCTGGATGAATACATCATGGTCGAGTCGGCTCTTCATTGAAGTCGAGCTAGCTTCACTTTGTATCGCCCAAGCATCGATTCTATCTGCCTGAGACAGCCGACACAACTATAAAATAGGGCTATGGTAGTGGTTTGTAACCACTACCGTAGTCCAAAAAATTGCTGCTATAATCTATAGCAGTGGTTAGCTAATCGCTGCCACTACAGCCATTGCCGTAGGTTTATGGCAATGGTTATTGTAGCAATTGACACATTGCCTATGACAGTGGTTGGTATATCTACGACAGCGATTGTAAAATCACTGCTATAGCTTCTAAATAATTAAAAAAATATAAAATTTTTAATTTTTATATATTTTACCTAATAAATACAGAGATATATAATATAAAAAATTATTATAAATATAAAAATATTTCTAAAATGCTAAAATTTTATTATTAAATAAAATTTATTGGAATATTTAAATAAAATAAATCAAAAGTCTTCTAAATCTACGTTGTCATCATCTACAATTGCTATCGTAGCTTCTGAATAATTAAAAAAATATAAAATTTTTAATTTTTTATATATTTTACCTGATAAATATAGAGATATACAATATAAAAAAATATTATAAATATAAAAATATTTCTAAAATACTAAAATTTTATTATCGAATAAAATATTACCACGATCAGTATCCATTTGTTAAATGTATGGACTTTGATCAACTACAATTATTGAATTGATCTACAAAAATGATCTAATCCTAATTAACTATTAATTAGGTTTGATCAATTTCTTAACTAAGTTCATATTTAATCTAACCCTAGGTCTAACCTAGTTAAGGACCTGATCAAAGCTAACCCATTTTTCTTTAACCCATGTTTTATGAAATTATCTTAGAATCTTTAAATCACAAACCTATATCCTAAATAATCACTTAATTCTTAATTAAGTTCAAAGCTTATGGGTTTAGGTTTATGAAATCTCAAAACTAGTTTCTGATTTTATTATTCAAAATATTTTTAAATTATAAATAATTTACATTAAATCATATTCAATACATGATTTTAGATCTGATTTGTTTTATTGTTTAGATCATATCTAGGATTTCGAATCTAGGGTTTTGTAGAAAGTAAATTTATAATTTAAATTCTATAAAACTTATATATCATATATATGCAAACTAGATTAAAAAATGAAGCTACATATCAATATATGCAACATGAAGATCTAGATCAAAACATGAAACATATCACATGGATCTCATCTAAATGATCAAAATTAGATCATAAATTATTTAATATAAGATTTAAAATTTAAAAATAAATTATAAATTATTTTAGATCTCATCTAATATATTTATGATTTAGGTTTCATGCATACATGAACATGTAATAAAAGAACATAGATGCTCTGATACCACTGATGGAAAACATGTAGGATTTCATGCATAGATTTCAAAATTTTTTCAAAATTAAAGCAGTAAAAGATATAGATTAAATAATTTAATCTATAATATGCATGTAATCAGATTACAAAATTCTACATCAAGGATCTATAATATGTCATGATGCAAATATAAATACAAAAATAAATTAATCATAATTGGTATTGATCAAATCAATACTAAGATCTAGAACAATTCTAGATCTAATCCTAGATCATATCTAGGTTACCAAGAGATCAGATCTCTTATCTTTGCATGGGTCAAGAACTCCATAATTGATTTTCATTATAGCTTTTAGAGCCGCACATGCATCCGGCCTCTATAGATGATCCATACGAATCTGCAACATAGATCGAAGGTTCGTCAATCGAAGATCCATTCGAAGTACTAGCTTCTTGCAGATTCCTCCTGATGGTTAATCAAGTATATATTCTTTGGATCTCTTGGATACTCCAAGAGATGAAGAATATGAGAAGGAATAAAGGAAGAATCCAAGTCTTGGATCTCGCATAAATCAGAAAATAAAACAAGAAAAAATAAATCCTAAGAGAAGACAAATCTTCTCCTTCAGGATATCAATGGTTGATGTCCTAAAAATATCTCTATGCTAGGATAGGAGGAGACCTTCTTCTCTAGGATTTTTTTTATATTTTTAGATCTAACATCTTTGATTATTATCTCAAAAAATTTTCATAAATAAATAGAGAAGAAGGGTTCTCAAGGAAACCCTAAGAGAAGACCTTTCTTCTCTTCTCCTTCTCTCATCAGGACATGATCAGATCATGTCCAAAAAGAACATCATGCTCCAACAACTTGGAGCACTTATCCCCATGCCTTATTTTTCTCTCTCTCAAATTTTTATCACATAAAAATCATAAAAAAAAATAAAGGATAAAGACTTTTAAACAAAATCACAAGAGAAGACAATCTTCTCTCGTACCTTGTCTCTTCAAGACATCAACCTTTGATGTCTTAAGTGAAGGCTCTTTGCAAAGAATCCTGGCATCACAAACCATCCACACATTCTCCTCCTTTTCCTCTAGTTTTTTATGATTTTTTTAGGATTTATCACATCCTCTAACCATCTGAAAGGAGGCACCCAAAATATATATAGATGACTAGGTCAAACCTAGTCATTTAAGGATTCCTATGGGGCGTCCAACTCTTGGATGCCCCTCCCGTAATTATTTTTGTGCATTCTCTGAATCTTACACACACAAAATAAGGGAAAGGGTGGCACAAAAAAATTGGCATGGGAAAAGTGGGCGCACAAGAGGGAAGAGTTTAGGTCAAAGAGGCCTCTTCCAAGTAGGAAATAAATCCCAACTTCCTTCTAGTTTTGACCAAGTCAAATTTTATTCCAAATAATCTAGACATTGAGATGTGGGATACCATCTTTAAGTGATGAATGATTCAGGTAAACATCAGGAATTAATGTGGGGGCTTTCTTAGGTGCAAGAGAAAGAGAGAGAGTCCCAGTCCAACTGAGACTCCTCTTGTTTGACTAGGTCAAAATAGGTTTGAACTTAATTTAAATTTTATTTAAATTAGATTAAATACAATCTAATTAAAGATGATTCTAGTCCAACTAGGATCCTAATTAAATTAGATTAAATCAAGATTTAAATCTGATTTAAATCCTAAATTAGGTGCACTCAAGTCCTAGTCAAACAAGGAATTATTCTTTCTTGCAATTAACTTTTCCAATAAATCAAATAGATTTAATCTAATTAAATTTAAATTAATTTAAATTAAATTTAATTTAATTAGACTTGATCTCAGTATGATTGCTCAATCAAATTGAGCCAATTAGCAATCCAATTGCCAATTGACCCTCCGGCAATACTTGCATTAGGTCAAACACCAATCATATTGATGGATTGACCTTAGAGTGATTCTCAATCATCGATTAACCATCTGATCAGGTTATAAGCTCTAATGTGTGTGATCCCATAGGTTTGAACCTAAGTTGGTAGCACAGAAATTAATTTCTATACCAATCGAAGTTACTATCTAACAATGGTTCCCGACGTTCGAATAGGTCGAATGTATGCAAAGCAACATTCTTAGAATCTTAGTCCATGGTTATCATATAATTCATCCCTATGATCAATAATGCTCAAGACAACTTTGAGTATACTATCAAACACTCATATAAGTCATCTCTATTATGTCTCAAAATTTTATAAATTTCATGACACCTCACGAAGATTACCCAGGCCTAGGTTTTGCTAAATTGAAACACAATGAGACATTCTCTTCTTGAAGCTAATCAGGAGTAGTCAATCCCATATTGACTCACACACTGACTTCACAAGTACTTGACTATATCCAAAAATCTTTCGAACCTATATTAGAAATATAGGCAGTCCGGCACCAAAGTGTAGTGAGTTGCTTGCAAGTCACCATGGTAATCTCAGGTCGGAGGGACACTTATATCCATTAGCCTTAGCTAGCTCCTCTTGATAGTAGAGTGCTACATTGGTCACGTTCAGTGTAGTTGTATTCTTACTTCTCACCTGGATGCCATACCAGTATCTCCAAACCACTTGGTTACGAGAACAACCAATGCATATGGTATATAGCGACCTACACTCGATAAGTTATCATCTTTATTAATAACTTATCATTTGATCATGAACAATTTAAGAACCATCCAATAAATCCTTCTTTATCGATTAATTATGATTCTAAGAACTTCATCATAATTTAGGAGTTCATTTAAGAAAGATAGAACTTTTATGATGAATCAGCCAAATAACTATTATTATTAGATAATTCATATACTAATTCCAATCATCTATCACTTAAACGATTGGCTTTAGAACATATTTTCCAACATCCTTGACCTAATCTAAGACAACAATTGATTAGATTTAGTCAATTTTTTAATTAAGTCCATTCTTTAATCTAACCCTAGATCTAACCCAATTAATGGAGCTAATCCCCACTAACTCATTTAACTCAACGTATTATGATTTGTGTCTTAGGATCTTTAATTCATAATTCTAGATCCTAATTAAACAACTTCTTAATTCTTAATTAAGTATTTGGGCTGAGGATTGGGGTTTGGTTCTTTAAAAATGATTTTCATATTTATAAAATATTTTTACAACATGGTTCTACTAATCAAGTTGCATGTTTGAATCATAATCAATATGCAAGTAAGATAAACATGAAACTACTTTAGATCTAATCTAAATAGGTTCATGTGATTAAAATAGTTTCAACTCTAAACTATGCAAATCCGCTGGATGAATACATCATGGTCGAGCCGGCTCTTGATTGAAGTCGAGCTAGCTCGACTATATATCGTCCGAGCATCGATTTTGTCTGCCTGAGATAGCTGGCACTATTATAGAATAGGACTACGGTAGCAGTTCGTAACCACTGTCGTAGCTCAAAAAATCACTATTATAAGCTATGGCAGTGGTTAGCTAACCGCTGCCACTGTAGCCATTGCCATAGGTTTATAGCAGCGGTTGTTACAGCGATTGTTGTAGCTAACCACTACCACTGCAGCCGTTGCCGTAGGTTTATAGCAGCAATTATTGTAGCGATTGTTGCAGCAATTGATACATTGCCTATGGTAGCGATTGGTACGTCTACGACAGTGATTGCAAAATCACTGCTGTAGCTTCTGAATAATTAAAAAATATAAAATTTTTATTTTTTATATATTTTATCTGATAAATATAGAGATATATAACACAAAAATATATTATAAACATAAAAATATTTTTGAAATGCTAAAATTTTATTATCAAATAAAATTTATTATAATATTTTTTAAAAAAATAAATCAAAAGTCTCCTAAATCTACATCATCGTCATCTACAACCACTGCCGTAGCTTCTGAATAATTAAAAAATATAAAATTTTTAATTTTTTATATATTTTATTTGATAAATGCAGAGATATATAACATAAAAAAATATTATAAACATAAAAATATTTTTAAAATGCTAAAATTTTATTATTGAATAAAATTTATTATAATATTTTTTAAAAAAAATACATCAAAAGTCTCCTAAATCTACATCATCGTCATCACCAGAAGATGGAGCATGAGCTGAAGCTAGAGCTGGAGCTAGAATGTGGGCCAACATATTTTCAAAGTCCGTGAAGGCACCTCCAAAATGTGTGCTGAGCATCGACACTATGTCTCACATGATGTCCTTCAGATAAGATGCAGGCTCCTCAGCCCGATCTGCCTTCGTCGCAACATGATCTACCTGCATCGCAGCATGATCTACCCATGCCAATGCCTCCTCAAGCTCCTCCCGACTGACGACATCGAAAGTCTATGAAGAGATGCTCGCCTCAGACCAATAGCTGGTCAGCGTATGTTCGAGCCTACATCAGATCCTTCCAGAGTGCTCAGGCCCCAAGACTTGAGATAGATGATCATGAGGGCTAGAGGTATCCGGGTCCTCTCTCGTGAGTGCATCTAACTGATCCTATAATTATAAATTTAAATAAAATTTTATAAAAAATACTATAATATTAATCATATATATTAATATATTTAATACTTATAAAAATCCTCTCGATCGTGATGTTCATCAGCCTGCCCTTCTTGTTCGTACAACTGGATCGAAAGATCTCTCTATGGCTGGGCATCACTCCATCTCTCATCAACTATAATAATGGATTAGTTTATCAGAAACATAAAAAAAATATTAATTTAATTTATTTAGTAAGATTTAGAATTCATTACCTCTTTATGCACATGACTGGCCATAGACTCACGATCGAGAGTGTGCATATACTCCTGGGCTGTCTGGTTCTCCCAGTTCTGATGGAAGGTAGTCTAACAAGTATGCAAATAAATAATAAATATTTAAATATAACTTTAAACATATTAAAAAATTCAAAAGTTAGTAATTTTACCTCGAACTTCTGGCTCCTCCAATGTATAATCATCCTTTTCCACTGACTTGGAGGACGTCCTATATCCAAGGAACAAGCTCCTCTAGAGTGTCTCATCGGTGCTCGAGCCATCCTCTATGGAGCTTGACCTTATAGCCCTGGTACAACTCTCCGATCTTCTTCAGTCGGGCATCTCGAGCCCTCTCATGATCAGAGAAGTCATACCTCCTCTGCATAAAGTTATCAAAAGTCAGTTACAAAATTATTCTAATCAAACATAGTGTAAACATGTAAAATGCATAAATATAATTAAGATGCACTTACCCATATCTCCTCCCACACCCAATCCCTGATAGCATCATCCATCAATCGTCAGTCTCTAGGCTCTACGAAAATAATGTCTGACCACCTCACAAGCACTCCAAAAAATAAATGCATCTCCCGCATGATCTCCCTTACTGGCCTCCCTTCTGCATTATACTGCACCATCACCTGATGCTGGCAGTTTCACACATGCGGCATATGTATGGGATCATGAAATATCTGATTGGATGATGCACCTACAATGAAAATATGTTATGCAAATATATAAGTATATAAATACTACATAAAAAATAAATAAATAATATAATAAAAATATACACTCAGATGTCGGTGGAGTAGATGTCGATGATGGAGGTCCCTGAGCAGCCGATGTAGAGATAGATGGAGTATGCTCCGACTGCTCCTTAGATGTTGAACTCTGCATAACCCGCCGAGAGGTAGAGGTGAAAGCTAGATGGCATTTCAGTGCCATCGTGACTTACAACGTTAATGAACATTAATCAATATAACATGTTGAACAATAATCAAAGATATGCCTACGTACCATTCGTATAATTACATATAAATATACGGATGCTGAAGATTATGTACATTAATTAATTGATAGGTCTATTGCTATGCAATGCAATAAACAAAAGTAACAAGATGGGGGTTCTCTTAGCGGTCGGCATGGCACGACACGGCACGACCTACCGACATGGTACAGCATGACACAGCCTATCGACATAGCACGGCATGGCACGGCCTACCGATATGGCATGGCACAAGGCATAGCCAACCGGCACGACCTGGCCCATGGCATGGCATGGCACAGCCTACCGGCATGGCTCAGATGCAGAGCTTTGTATAGTCATTCGAGGGATGGGGGTGAAAGCTAGATGGTGTTTTGGTGCCATCATGACCTGCAATGTTAATCAACATGAGTTTGAGTATTTAATCATGTGTTTCATGAGTGGATGTAGGTCTTTTCAGGTATTTAAATTGAAGAATCATTTCAAGAAAAGATCTATAAAAATTCATCAAGTCAAGATCCTTAAAGAAGAAATTTTTTTTAAGCTTCCAAAGATTAGAAGAAAGAGAGCTCTTTGACCAAAACAAGAATGATATGAAGAAAAATTCAAATAAAAATCAAATCTCTTTGATTGGTAGCAAAAATTCCTTAAAAATCTCTTTGACCAAAATAAAAACTCAATTTCTGTGCTCTGAAAGTGAGAAGTCTCACAGGATTCTTAAGAGGTCTCATGATTCTGACGAGATGTCTTGTTCAAAATCGAGAGGTCTCGAAATCTCTTTCCAACCATCTCTAATTTAGAAATCCAATTCACCCCTCTTCTTGAATTGCAACCTCTGGGCAACAAATATAGCATGTTGAACAATAATATTAGCAACATATCAATAAATAGACTCTAATAATTTATACCAGAATGTTGAAGTCATTGCTTAGTGGCATCTTAGGCACCATCTTCACAACAACACCCCATTGAGGCTCCAAGAGATCACTAACGTAGAAGAGTTGACTAGCTTGGAAGGCAAGTATATACGGTTCTTCAGTATGGAGATGGCGTTGCATGTTAACGAGAATAAAACTACACTCATCAGTTTTCATCTTAGACTGTGATAAGGTGTCAAACCAATCGCACTTCATCAATGCAATCCTTCCTTTAGAATAGTAGTTCAAGATGACTATCTTCTCCACCATGCCATAATAGTTCAAATCCTCCATACGAGGCTGTGAATTCCTCGAGCTTGCATAACACTCAGTGGTGGCTCTCAACATGATGCCACTATTTTGTATTGCCATATTTACGGACCTACTATGAATATTAAACCTGTAGCCGTTAATGATGAGCTGTTTATACTCATGCATGATATGATTAGGATCCATTGAAAGAGTACGCACTTTAGGGCTCACATCACTGAGCGGCAATCTCCACACCTAATTAAGGAGATGAAATCTAATTAGTAAACATGTTCAAATAAGTTGTACAAGGCAAAAATATATAATCCTTACATGATCTTTGAACGATTCAAAAAATTCTTTATTATCCATTTTCTCTTTCTCTCGCATACTTAGAGCATCATATTTTACTCTTATGACCTCCTTATGTTTGTTGCATGCACAAAGAATAAATTTAGGTATAATTAAATATTTTTTTAATTATTATAAAATAAATAAGGCCGAGTGACTCACCTTATGTATGGCTCAATGACATCATAGTTGAAGAGCACGTAGTGGTGTGCCTTATTTCTTTCCTCAATACTTAAATCAGTGAGATGGTATGAAGTGGAAAGTCCACTTGGCTATAGAATGGACTTAAATGCAGGCTCAATTAGCTCATACTAATCATCCTAATTCTTCATTGGTCGATTATGACGTGTCTCGAGCTTATTTAAGTACATGGTACGAAAATCCATACACTCTTGATCCAAATAACCTTCTACTATAGATCCCTCCGGGTGATTCATATTTCTTACACAAGATTTTAGAGTTTGAATATTTCTCTCAGTAGGATACATCCATCGACAGAACACTAGGCCTCCATGTGCAACTTTTTCCATAAGGTGCATGGTGGGATGCATCATAATCGTAAAAAATGATGGTGGAAATATCTTCTCCAGATCACATAATATAGTCACCACCCTTGCCTTCATTTTCTTCATATTTTTCTTAAGCAACCTCTTTGCACAAATATCTCTGTAAAAGTTGTAAAGATGAATAATAGTCATTCTGACATTTTTTAACAATACGTGGTGAATAGCTATTAGGATCAATTCCTGCATCATCACATGATAATCATAAGTCTTCAATCACCCAAGTTTGATATCCTTACTACTCACATGCTTTGATATATTGCTTGAGTATCCATCAGGGAACTTTATGTTCTCCATCAC
Source organism: Cocos nucifera (assembly GCA_006176705.1). Classification (NCBI taxonomy): domain Eukaryota; kingdom Viridiplantae; phylum Streptophyta; class Magnoliopsida; order Arecales; family Arecaceae; genus Cocos; species Cocos nucifera. The sequence goes on along the minus strand of QRFJ01001153.1, from coordinate 182,058 downwards.
ATGAAGAAATGTGGATAGTTCAGAGGCATTCATAACATAGCATGCATGAGGGAGCCTCCTGTATTCTCTCCTGTCGGCTTTGGATGGAGTGATCTCCTTATACCCCATTCTTTCAAATCAAATCAAGAATTTTGGTCATCCTTAGTCTTATCTTTGATATTTAAGATTGTTTCCAATAAGTGCTCATACACATTCTTTTCAATATGCATTACATCTAAGCAGTGGTGCAATAAGTTTGTCTCCTAATATGATAAGTCAAAGAAGATGCTCTTTTTCCTTCAATTAAAGTGTGTGTCTTTTTTTTTTGATCGACGCTTCTTTTTTTTACTATCGATCGGATCACATTTTCCAAATTCAACACTGAGACCATCCAACTCTCTAAGTACATCACTTCCAGACATTCGGCTAGGTACCTCATCTTCTTTAATAGTGCCATCGAAGGAGCGTGCATCCCTTATGTATGGATGGTTTTGATAGAGGAAACGTTGATGCCCCATATAACTAAAGCTCCTCCGATATATTAACCTTCTAGTTTGGATATTTTTTCCATAAATCGGGCATGCTAGCTCACCTTTGGTGCTCCAACCCGACATTAGGGCATAGACTGGAAAGTCATTTATTGTCCATAAAAGTGTTGCGTGCATGAAGAGTGACTCATTCAGCAAAGCATCAAAAGTTGGAACACCTTGAATGCTCCATATCTATTTCAGCTCAATAATAAGAGGCTACAAATAAACATTAATATCATTACCTACTTCCATCAGTCCAGGGATGAGCACTGTGATGAAAACAAAGAATTATTTCATACACATCCACGATGGGAGGTTGTAAACATGAATAAATACTGGCCATATACTATGTGCAATATTCATATGCTTGAACAAGTTAAAACCATCACACAAGAAGCCCAACCTCACATTACATATCTCATGTGCGAAGTCAGGATGTAATTCATTAAACTTCTGCCATGCCTCTCCATCGGTTGGATGCCTCAATGCATCATCTTTTGTTCAGTCCTCTTCATGCCATCTCATGTCCTTCGATGTCTTTACCGACATAAACAACTTTTGTAGTTTTGAAATTAAAGAAAAGTGTCACATCAACTTTTGAGGTATACGAGTCGATGTACCATCTTTATTCTATTTCCATCTTGACACACCACACCTC
>QRFJ01001153.1:141405-179891 GCA_006176705.1 Cocos nucifera | reverse complement strand
TCCATACACTTTTTACAAGGACATTGGATCAGTCCATGGTCCCAAATTTCTCTATAGTAAAGTCAAAAAAATTTTGAAGTCTAGCCTCATATTCTGGTGAGAACCTACTAAACTTCATCCACCCCTTATCCATTTTAAAAATGATGATACTATAATTAAATCATTTATGGAACTTAAATTATATATCAATGCATTATAAATAAATATGCATTATAAATAAAAAATGCATCATAAATAAGAATTGAAATAAATATCATGTATGGAACTAACATTAAATATCATTTTCAGACATGCAAAAAATGCATCCTATCATCAACTAATAGATAAAGATAAGTCCTATCCCATTCAGAAATTATATTAATTCTATAGGTTCAATACAGTAATCAAATGATATGCAACAGAGATTGAATGAAATTTTAGTAGCATTTTCTCTTAGTTCTTCTATGTAGGGAGAACAACAAAAAATACTGTCCAAAATTTTATTCAAAATTTTTAGCATACCATTTGATTACTACAACTATTTATAGAATTATCTATAATTTTTAAACTATTCAAATTGGATAATCAATTAATCATTGCACAAAATTCTCTCATCCGTATAATTATATATAATTGTATGGATGTCGGAGATTATGTACACTAATCAATTGATGGATCTATCATTATACAATGCAATAAATAAAAGCAATAAGATATAAACATCCAAAAAATATTATCTAATAAATTCTACAACATGAATTACATTCATAAATAATTAAGGATGAGCAATAGTCATAGATTCGATCTCTTGCACAAACCTGGATGTTAATCTAGAAACCTGAAAGAAGAACGAAGTAGATGATGGTGGCACCTTAGGGCTTAAAGTTGAAAACTTAGAGAGATATATCAAATTCTGTTCGCACCCATCGAGTCGGCTTGCTCAGAAATTGAGCCGGTTCTATACCTGAGATAGTCGACTTTATGCCTAAGACATCCAACTCGGGTCCTCCCCCAGCTGGCTCGATCTCAACCCGAGATGGCTCGACTGCATATTCGAGCCAGCTTGGTTGTGTGCCATCTTCTATTCTTGGCTGTCTCCACCCTTCCCTCATCTTTCCAACTACCCATCTCCCACTCAATCTCCATCGTCGATGAGGTCGGACCCCCTCCCTGATCCCTCTCTCCTCCCTCGATCTCCCTCTCTCCCTCTCTCGATCTCCCTCACCGGCAAGGTTGGACCCCTCCCTCCCTCTCTCCCTCTCTCAATGTCCCTCATCGATGATGGAGGCTAGGCCGAACCCCTCCCTCCTTCTCTCACTCTTTCGATCTCCCTTGCGGTGAGGCTGGACCCCTTCCCTCCTAGTGGTGCCGACGAGGTCGGACCCCCTCCCTCCCTCCCTCTCTCAGTCTCCCTCACCGATGATGACGGCGAGGCCAAACCCCTCTCTCCCTCTCTCCCTCTTCCTTTCTTAGTCTTGGATCTTGAAATTGGGTCCAGATACCCATGATCCATTAGGGTCTGGATACCCAGGATCCATTAGGGTCCGGATCTGGTACTTCAAGTATGGATCCATTGGATATTCAGGTTCGGATTCGGTATCAGTAATTAAAATCAAATTTAGATCTGAATATCCAGGTTTCAATCCGAATCTGATCCATTGATAGGTCTAGTCTAGTGATTAATAAATAATACTATGAAATTAAAATAAAAATTATAGAGGGGGTTGCACCAAAAGCACTGAGGGTCATCAGTGATGGCACTAGAGGAAGACAACGGTGCTAGAGGTAACCTGTGAAACAAGAGCAAGATAGTGAGATAGAGAGAGAAGAGAAAGAAAGAGAAAGAGGAAAGAGAGAGAGGGAAAGGGGCCCCGAAGGGGTGCCGTGATGGGAAGGCCACGGGAGGGGGAGAGCAGGGATGGGCAGTCGGGGATGGGGAGGGCAGAGGCGGTGGCAATTGGGGGATGGGAGGGTAGGGGGTGAGCGATTGGGGATGGGGAGGTAAGGGGGTGGGCGATAGCAGTCGGGGTTGGGAAGGGTAGGGGGCGGCGACCGAGGAGGGCAAGGGGTGGCAGCAGTTGGGGATGGGGAGGGTAGGGCGGACGGCCGTGGATGGGGAGGGTTGGGGAGGTTGGGGTGGGCGACGGCGGTCGGGAATGGGGAGGGCAAGGGCCAGCGGTCAGGGAGGGCAGGAGGTGGGCAGCCGAGGATGGGGAGGATAGAGGCGGTGGCGGCCTGGGATGGGGAGGGCATGGGGCAGCGGTGGGTCGGGGATGGGAAGGGCAGTACGGAAGGTGGGATGGGTGGGGGGTTGGACAGGTGGGGGATGGGCGAAGACTGTCGGGGAGGGGTCGACGTAGGAGGCCGGCACAGGGGGTAGGTGAAGACCACTGAGAGGTGGGGCCGGCTTGGGGGGGAAGGAGGGGCGAAGTCGGTTGGGAGGGAAGGACTTGGATAGAGTCTCACCAATGATGGAGGAAGAAAAATTTGAGAATTTTTAATATGGTAGCGATTTTCGAACCGCTGTCATAGATCTATGACAGCGGTTACTAGAACTCGCTGCAATAGATCAATGGCAGCAGTTTTCTAACAACTGCCATAGATCTACGGCAGCGATTTTCTAACCACTACCATAGATCTATAGCAGCGATTTTCAGTAAGTGCTGCTGTAGGTTGGAAATAAATTTTTTCTTATTTTTTCTTTAAATATTATATAATTTTAAAATTTAATGCTCATCTTCATCATTCATTATCTAAATAATTACCATTAGAGTGTCGTCATAAAAGATCATCTCAATCCGGTGGCCGTAGCTTCATCGATCAGAAAAATTAGATTTCGACGATCACAAATAATGATGCAATGATCTGATAGATGGAGATTTTCGATCAGTCCAAAAATCTGTAATGATGATCTTGGTAATATTTGTAGCATACTATCAAAGTTTTTCTTCAATCGGATATCGTTATCATGGTCAATTTAGTATGAAATAATTTCGATTGTTAAATTAGAAATAAGCAATCAAAGGACTAAACGACATCCGATTATGAGATAATTTTTTAGTTAAATGATCTTTGCTACAATTTAAATATTTTATACGATGATGATAGTAAAATTCAAATCATTTTTGTATGAACTGTTCACATTAAGTAGATATTTTAAAAATACGAGCATAATAACCAACGGAGTTTAAGAATGATTATCAGATGATGTATAATTTTAGATCGTTCTTGGTCTCACGAGTTGAATTTTATAATCACCACCATAAAAAATGATTAAAGTAGTAGCCAAGATCATTTATAACAAAAATTATCTTATAACCGGACACCATCTGATCCTTTGAGCACTCGTTTATCATTTAACGACCAAAATTAATCTATACTAAATTGACCAAGATAATGATATCTGATTAAAGTAAAACTTTGATAGTACACTACAAACATAATCGAGATCATTGTTGCAGGTTTTTGGATCTATCGGAGGTCTCCATCTATCAGATCATCGCATCATCATTCAAGGTTATCGAAATCAAGTTTTTCTGATCGATGAAACTAGGGCCATCGAATCGAGATGATCTTTTATGATAATACTCTAATGATAATTATTTAAATAATAAATTATAAATATGAATATTAAATTTTAAAATTATATAATATTTAAAAAAAATAAGAAAAAAAATATGGCAGCGGTTACGAATAACCGCTGCCATAGATCGACTTAAAGTAGCGGTTACAAAGAACCGCTACTATAGCTCTGACTTATGACAGCGATTTTCCTAACCACTACTATAGATCGGACCTATGGTAGCAGTGACAAAAAATCGCTGCCATAGGTCAGCTTATGGCAGCGATTCTTTGTAATCGCTGCCATAGGTCAGCTTATGGCAGCGATTCTTTGTAATCGTTGCCATAGATCCGACTTATAGCAATGATTTCTTTTAACCATTGTCGTAGATTCTATTACAGCGGTTTTGAAAATCACTGCCATAGTATACACTACCGTAGGCTCTTTTTGTAGTAGTATGGTTCGAATCAGCCTCAAGCCAGCTCAATTTAAGCCCAAGTCGGCTTGGCTGCATGCTCGAACCGGCTTGGTTGGTTTCAGTAGATCAATCTATGGTTCCTTACATGGGAACCATATACAAATAAATAATTTTATTTTTAGATTTAAATATCTTTTAAATCTAATAAATTATAAATTAATCTAGATCACATCTAATAAATTTATGATTAATAATAGATCTACACGAACTAGGACAATCACTCCACTGTAAGGGATAAACCTTACAATAGGACAACCTTATAGCAAGTTGTGTGATCATGATTTTTAATTTTAGATTTAATAATCAAATTATAAATTAGATTTAATCTAAAAAATAATCTAAACATGTATAAATAATCATGTAATAATCAACCTGGCTCTAATACCAATTGAAGGAACCAGATCTAGGGTTTCATGGCTAGATCTTGAAACTTTTTCAAAATTAGATAGTGAAAGAGTTAAATAAATCAAAATTTATTTTATAAAAGTAGAGAATTCTTAAATATAAGATCCTATTATATGATTATTGCATGACAATAAATTAAAAATTAAAAACATAAAGAAAGAAGAACATGTTGATCATATCAACATGCATATACACTACATCTAATGTAGGTATAAAGAAAATAGATCAGATCTATTACCTATGCAAGTTAGATATTCTAACTTACCGATCTAGGCTTGAGGATGATATTGCAAACCACACACATGTCCAACCTCTAGGAGTCATCCACACGAGCCCACAAATCACGATCAAAAGTCCTGATGCAGGAAATTAGCACAGTATGCTAGTACTGTGCTGATCCTTCTTTGATGGTCGATCAGATGCCTCCTTCTTCTGGATTTGGACTCTTTCAAAGAGAAGGAGGAGAGGAGGTTTTAGATGCTAGACACTCTCAGAAAACTCAAAGAAGAAGGAAGGAAGGAGATGAACACAGCAACCCTAGAAGAAGACCCTCTTCTTCTTCTCTTTGCTCTCACCTAGACACCAAACTTGGTGTCTAGGAAATTCCATTGCCCAAGGACTCTCTCTTCCTAGTTTTTATACACCCCAAAGCTCTCTCAATGATCTATAATCTTATAGAAAATTAGCCCAAAATTCATCCTAAATATAAAGAAAAAGTGGAGTCCTTATCTAGGTCAAAAACTAGACAAGGAATGTCCAATTTGGGCAAGTCAAGGGGCACCCAACTCTTGGGTGCATCTCCAAAATTTTTGGCATGAACCATCTGAGAAAATCACCCAAAATCTTTTCCTTTTTACCATGAAAAATAGAGAGAAAATAGGGAGGAGGGCGACACACATGGGAGGAGGAATTTTGGTTTTTCAAAACACTATCTCATAGGATTTGAAACCAAAACCAATTTCTTTCTTTGACTTGGTCTACTACCTAATTTCCATATGAGAAAGAGAGGAGAGGAGGGCATGTGTGAAAAGGCCTAGGAGAGAGATTTTTGTCACACAAAATAAAAGAGAAAGAGGGCATGGGGTGTGAGGGGCTAAGGTGGCGCAAGGTGGAATTCTAGTCTTACTAGGATTCCATCAATGACTTGGTCAAAGTGGTTTCTTAAACCAAATTAAATCAAAACAAAGTCAACCAAATTAAATTAGACCCTAATCCAATTAATGATATAATTAAATTAGATTTAATTTTGATTTAATTTTTTAATCAAATTAGAAAATTAGGTTGACCCAAGTCCTAGTTGAACTAAGACTAGTTTTTTCTTTCACTTGGCTTATCCAATAAGCCAATTAGACTTGATCCAATCAAGTTCAAATCAAATATAATTAAATTATATTTAATTAGATTTAATCTTAGCTCTCTGAATTAATTAAATTAAGTTAATTCGCAATCTAATTACTTAATCGATCCTCCTGCAACACTTGCACTAGGTTAAACATCAATCATATTGATCGTTTAACCCCAAAATGATTCTTAATCGTTGATCAACCATCTGATGAGATTATGAGCTCTAATGTGTGTGATCTCATAGGTCCAAACCTAAGCTGGTAGTATAGAAATAGATTTTTATATCAATCAAAGTAACCATCTAGCAATGGTACCCAATGATCGGATAGGTCGAATGTGTAGAACAACATCTTTAGAACCCATATGGATATAGTTTTCATATAATTCATCTTCTTGACCCAAATGCTCGTAGGACACCTCAGAATTCAACTGTTAACTCTGATCAGGTTATTCACATTATATTTCAAAATATCAAATCCATCTGATGAATTGTCCTGACCAAGATTTTGGTATATTGAAATACAGTGATATATTCTTCTTCAACTCTTGGAGTGGTCAATTTCATCTTGATCACACTCTGACTTTACAAGTACTTGACTATGCCTAGAAGCCTTCCATTATCGAATTAAAAATTCAGTTAATCCAGTACCAAATGTTAGATGTGTGTCCCTAGAAGCCAGATTGGCTAACACTTGTAATACACTTCTAAGGGCAATTTTATAATTTTGACTATAAATTAATAAAAGGTTATTTTCTATCATAGTGTGTATTTAAAATGTATGTGATACATCCTTTGAGTTAATGGTAATGACAATTCATATCTTCGAAGAGTTGAAAATTTAAGACATGAATTTTTATAATTAACTCATAAATTGCTCCCGACCGTAGGATCATCACGAGGATGGTGATTGATCAGAAGGTTGGTGTACGATCACTTTTTTTGAGTAGATGAGTCTTGATTCTATGATATGAAAACACTGGAGCGAGAGTATAGGTACTTGTTAGAGAATGAGTGTACTGAGTGTGACCACCTCGAGCATTCATAAGGAAGTCTACCTTCTCATCGATGACTGGCTCGATGTTGCAGTAGTGTGTCTAGTTCTTTGATCTGAGGTGCATCAGCAATTCACCTTAAGGGTGTTGTAGTTTGACTATACCATAACTCGATCTCCTAGCCATTTAGAATCCTGAGGTGTATGTTGGCTATAGTACGTTCATTGTAGGAATTGGATTGCACCAATAAGGGATCTATCTACCTTAGTAGATGAGGAGTAGCCCTATGATGATCATGAGAATCAAGTCCATAAGCCCATGGCTATGGTAGAGTGAAGATAATAGAAAGAGTTTCTATATGGGTTTCACAGAGGACTCGAATCGAATGATTAATTCATATGATGGATATTGGATTTGATGAGTTCACCTGAACCCTAATCCTGTCGGGATTCAAGATAGAAGAACCCAATCACATAGATAGCTGTATCAAGAGGTTCATTTTTAGTTCTAATGGATTGCCACCATATACTACTAGGTGTCACTAGGAGATTTTGGGAGTAATTAGAATGATTTTGATGTCGGTCATTCTAATTATATGAATCAAAAAAGTTCTGCTCCATCGGAAGGTGTTTCGATGATATCGATGATGGAGATTGCGATATATCTCATTACCATATGGAACTGAATCTAACTAGGTCATACAAATAAGAGTTTGGGTCTGGATGTTATTAATTGAGCTAACCTAGTTCGATTGATTTGGATTAGATCCAATCAGATTCAAGATAATCATGCTAGCACACGATTGAGCCTGACTTTCTCCTTCTGTAATCTTTTTGATTCATCGCAATCGAGTCAAATTTGATTTGACTCATTCCTGTATCTTGAATGGGTTTATTTTCATTTGACTAGAACAAGTTCAAGTCAGATTAATTATGAAAATTAAATTCATTCCTAGTGTAATTGGACTAGGGTCAATAGTTGACCAAATTGAGAGAATTGAGGGTCACATGATCAGAGAATTTAAAAATTTTTTTTAGAAACTATTTTACTCTAATTTTTGAATATGTGATGGGGAACAAGATATACTTTGGGTGTGCAAAATTTTTTAATTTTTAAAGGTGCCTAGACTAGGTTTTGATAGAGTTTGATTTGGATCAAACTCTTAAGGGAAGAGTCCTAGACGCACATGGACTCTTCCTTATCCTTTCATGCCACCACCTTCCAGATGGATTTTTGGCATCAAAACTAAATGGGATCTAGGGTTTTTCATGAAGATCAGGTCCAAGTGTTTCAATGGTCCAATTAATAAGGTTTTTGATCAAAAAGGGACTCTTTATAATGCTATATCTTGTATAAAAACTCTTCTCATGAAATTGCCTCTACATAATTTATTTTTTCCACACCCAAAGGAGCCTTTCCCTTGATATTCACATCCCCTCTATCCTCTCTCTCCCTCTATTCTATATGTCTAAAAAGTTAGGCACAAATCTAAGTTGAAGGTCCAAGATTTTTGGTATAAGATTTAGCATCTACACGATGGTGTTCGTGAGACAAACATGCTGCCCTTAGAAGTTATTTTGAAGGCTTTTCAAATCAGATCCAGATCTAATTTTTGGAGGATAGATTCATGAGGAGAAAATATTTAGATCCTACCCAAGTAAATACTGGTAGAGGCCATACATGTACGTGGCTCCTTCTAGAACCTCAGGAATCAACTGGATCATCGTAGGATAATTAGATTATCAAATCAGATACTTAAAATTAAATCTAATTTAATTTTATTTTTAAATTTTAATATTAGATCTCAATGATTAAATTTGAGAAGTTTTAGATCTAATTAAGATTTTAAAAAATTTTTTTGAAATATTTCTTCAGATCCAATCAGATCTGAACGATCCTATGTCGGGAAAATAGGTTTTTTCTTCAACTGGTATCAGAGCTAGGTTGTAGTTCTTTAGATCTATTTTAGATCAAATTTTATTTTTATTTTTAATTTGATATTAAAAAATTTTATATATCACATCAGATGTGATTAGATCTAAAATTAAAAAATTAAAATTAAATTATTTTGATCTAATATGTATGATATGCATGACTAGACTGGGAATAGAATAGTTCTATGTATAGTCTAGTATAATCATATTATTAATTTGATTAAATATAATTTTAGATTTATTTAATTTTTATTTTTTGATATTATAATTAGATCTAAAAAATAGAAAATAAAATTTTTAATTTTTGATTTATTCATATGTGATATGAAAAGATGCATGTTTAGACTAGTTGTAGAATAGTTCTACAAATTATCTAGAATAGTTTTATTTTGATATGATCAAATTTAAATCTATTTTTTAGTTATTATATATGATATTTTAGATCTAAAAAATATACATATTTAATTTAGTGATGATACATGAGATGTATGCAAAGCATGTATTAGTTAGATCATTAATTATATATGTGATATATGATCTAGATCTAACAAGTTTTATAGTTTCAATTATATTTCTTATTAAGATGTTCCCCTTGGCCGTCTGGTCATAAGAATAAAGTAGGATTTGAAGGCCCTCTCCTTCCATTCAATGGAATGTTCTTATGGCATGTAGGGGTGTTGCGCATTCATCCTTAATCAAAAATCAGAACTTATTTTTTTGTAAAACCTTAGATCCTGAAATCCTAGGATTTTGATACATATATTTTTATTTATGAACCTAAACTTAATTAACAATTAAGATTATGAAACTAATTAGGTCTAGAATTGAGAATTTTCAAATCTAAGATATTTTCATAAAATTGGGTTTGGACTTGGGTAGCTTAATTAGGTCTAGCGGTTGATCAAATTAAATCAAGAGTTGGTTAGGTAGGATCAAGAGTGCTTAGAATTGACCAACCCAATAGTTATAAGTCTGGGTTAAAGTCGACTCATAGCCACATGTGATCGATCCAATTAAGACCAAATTTGGCTCTATGGTTCGAGCCTGGATTGTAGGCTAATCCAATTAGTTTTAGTTCGATAATTTGATGTCTAAGGTAAGTTTGATAGATACAATCGATTAAGTTTTAATTGAAAGCTACTCGATCTGAATGCATTCTTATCAAGTTAATGGCATATCCCTTCCATCAGTCTTACTTATCTGGCCATTTATGTCAATTCAATTTTGATTTAAGGTGGCTAACAGTTCGAGCTAATCCATGCCGCTAGGCTTGTCATAACTGTTATGATTGAATCAAGTCTAAGAGATCTAAATTAAATCTTCCTAAGAAAAGATTAAGTTAATTGATCTTCCACCATTGTAGATGTACAGGCCCTTTTTGGGGTTAATTATTCTTGACTGGTTATAGTAGCTCAGTTGCACTGGAAAGACGCAACCATATCTATTAGGCATTGGATGCTACGGGTTTGAGGATGGGTTGGGCTCAATATTTTGGTTATGGTGAGGGATCCAATCAGAAATCTAATTCGTGCAAATGGTGGGTCTGACTTAACTAAGGAGTGGATCAATATTTCAGACACGGTGAGATTCATGAATTAGAGACTAAGATTAGATGCACCATGATTAAAAAATCATTGGATAAGAGTTGTCCACTCATCGATTGACCCATCACCAATAACTATTAGGTGAGGTGGTGAGCCAGTCAGTGGGACCGCACCACCCACTAGAAATCAATTGATCACGAAGATTTTTGCATTCTGCCCTAAGAGTGTAGGGATCCAAGAAAATAGTGGAAGCCTAATTTATTTAAAATTAAAATTTTTAAATAAATTAATTAAGTCTAATTATAAAATCTAACTAGAAACTTTGATTTTCTATAGAAAAATATTTGCGTCCAACCCACTAGCCCATATCTTGGACACCCATAGACTGATCGGACCTAATTTCAAGGATTGGCTTCAGAACTTCAAAATTATTTTGGATTTCGAGAAGTTGACTCATATGTTGGAATAGGACCCTTCCACTTTATCAGCTTGTCCATCAGCTGATCAGAGAGCATCTCTAGAGAAGTGGATGAATGATGATAACAAAGCCACGTATTACATGTTGGACTCAATGTCTGATGAGCTTCAGCACCAACATGAAGATATTATGACTAGCAGCCAAATGTTAGCTCACCTGCAAGAGTTATTTGGTAAACAAAGTTGCACAGTCAAATATCAAGTCACTAGAAGACTTTTTAAGGATCAAATGCATGATGGACAGTCGGTCCAAGATCATTATCTTTTGATGATCAAGAACTTAGAAGAGCTTGAGAAGCTCTGTGTCAAGTTGGACAAGGATTTGCAGATTGATATAATTCTATAATCCTTGACTGATGCATATGGATAGTTCATCATGAACTACCATATGCATAAACTATAGAATACTCTGGCAGAACTTATGAATATGCTGATTACTACTGAGCTTTCTATGAAAGGTTCTAAAGGCTCAATACTTGCTGTAGAGCGGACTTCTTGTAAGAGAAAGTCTTTTGAAAAGAAGAAGAAGTCCATAAAGAAGCAGAAGGAGGATGGTGGGAAGAAGAAGGCAGAGCCAAAGAAGAAGACTGCTGATAAAGAAAAATATTTTTATTACAACATAGACGGTCATTGGAAGTGAAACTGCCTCTTGTACCTAGCTACCTCGAAGAACAAGGAGGAAGGTCCTTCTAGAGGTATGCTCATTATAGAATCTAACCTTACAGTTTCTTTTGCATCCAGTTGGATGCTTGACTCTGGTTCTAGTGCTCACTTATGCACTTCTATGCAGGATCTTGAGGATAGCAGGAGACTGAGGGATGGAAAGATGATTCTATGCATAAAAAATGGAGCAAGAGTTGCTGTAGTGGTTGTGGGAACCTACCCTCTGTGATTACCGTTAGGATTAGATTTAGTTCTTAGAGACTATTTTTATGTGCCTGCAACAAGCAGGAATTTGATTTCTATTTCATGTTTAGCATAGGAAGGCTATGTAATTAGTTTTCTTAAGGACCATTGTAATATTCTTTATGAAAGAAATAAAATTGCAAGTGGTTATCTTATAAATGTTCTCTATCAATTACATATTGATATTTCTATTTTCAATATTGAGCAAAACGTGAATGCCATAGGATCAAAACAACCGAGGGATAGTCTAAATGATAGGTATCTATGGCACCTTAAGCTAGGTCATATAGCAGAAGATAGGGTTAACAAATTGGAGAAATCCGGACTATTGAGTCCATTGACTTTCGAGTCATATCCGATTTATGAATCATGCCTTCATGGCAAAATGACCAAGCTCCCTTTTATAGGACATGGGGAAAGGGCTACAGACTTACTTGCCCCAGTACATACTGATGTATGCGGCCTATTTGATATGCCAGCTAGAGACAAATATGTCTACTTTATCATCTTTATTGATGATTTTCTCAGTGTGGGTATGTATATTTGATGCGACATAAATCTGAAGCTTTTAAAAAGTTCAAAAAATTAAGACATGAAGTAGAAAAATAAACTAAAAAACCCATTAATATTCTTCGATCAAATCAAGGAGGTAAATACCTTAGTCGAGAATTCCTAGACTATCTTAAGCAAAATAGCATAGTCTCTCAATGGACTCCACCTGGAATACCTCAACTCAATGGAATTTTAGAATGAAGAAATCAGACCTTGTTAGATATGGTCCAATCTATGATGAGCTTCGTGGATCTCCCTAAGTTTCTTTGGAGACATAGTCTAATGACCGCTATATATTTACTAAATAGGATTTTCTCTAAAATCGTTCCTACCACACCGTATGAGATAGGGCATGGTAAGAAATCAAATCTGAGTCACCTCAAAATTCAGGATTGTCCGACTCATGTCAAGAGACAACAGACAGACAAGCTAGAGTATAGGTCCTTTAGAGCTTGGTTCATAGGATATCCTAAAGAGTTATTAGGATATTATTTCTATATTCTGGAAGACAACAATATGATTGTGAGTCGACATGCCATCTTTCTTGAAAAATAGTTTATTCAAGATGGTGGCATCGAAAGATAGATTAGGTTCGAGGAGAAAGTCTCCCAAGAGTAACGAGCGAAGGATCCTATGAAACACAATCAGATTGAGCCAGTCCAATCACTACCTCCTCCACCTCATAGATCAGAAAAAATTTTTCCTCCTCTTGAAAGGTACTTAGGTACTATTTCGGAGGACATAAAAAAAATGTTCCTCATGGAAAATGGGGTTCATGGTGATGATCCCAAAATCTATGATGAGGCGATATTAAATATCGACTCCGAGAAATGGTTAGAGGCAATGAAGTCAGAGATTGACTCAATGCGCTCCAACCAAGTCTGAACCTTAGTAGATCCATCTAAAGGTATAGTACCTATTGGATGTAAATGAATCTACAAGAGAAAGATAGGTGCAAATGAAAATGTGAAGACATTCAAGGCTAGGTTAGTGGCGAAAGGGTATAGTTAGCACGAAGGCATTGACTATCAGGATACCTTTTTGTCAGTAGCCATGCTAAAATCCATCCACACATTGCTTATTGTTACAGCCTATTTTAATAATAAATATGGTAGATAGACATAAAAATGGCCTTCTTAAATGGATATCTTGAGGAAAATATCTATATGAAATAGCCGCTAGATTTCATATCCAGTGATGCTGATCACAAGATCTGCAAGCTACAAAGATCCATATATGGACTTAAGCAAGCATCTCAAAGCTGGAATGCTCATTTCAATGATGTGATCAAATCATTTGGATTTATCAAGAATGAGGAGGAACCGTGTATATTCAGAAAGATCAGTGGAAGCACTGTTGTCTTCCTCATACTATACATGGATGACATCCTCCTTATTGGGAATGATATTTTCATGTTAACCACAGTTAAAATGTGGTTATCAAAAGAGTTCTTTATAAAAGACTTAGGAGAGGCATCCTTTATTCTAGGAATTAAGGTCTATAGGGATAGACCGAATAGGATGCTGGGTCTCTCATAGAAGATGTACATAGAGGAGGTACTAAAGAGATTTAGCATAAGAAAACTCCAAGAGGGGATTGGTGCCCTTCAGACATGGCATTCATCTCTCTAAGAAAATGTGTCCCAACACACCTAAGGAGATTGAACGCATGAGCAAGATCCCTTATGCTTCAGCAATAGGGAGCCTCATATACGCCATGCTATGTACACGATCTGATATCGTCCATGCTGTAAGTGTCACGAGCAAATATCAGTCGAATCTAGGTGAAGAGCACTGGACTTTTGTGAAATGTATCCTTAAGTACTTGAGAAGGACTAAGGATATGTTCTTGGTTTTTGGTAATGAAGAACTCTAGGGTTATACAGACTCAAATTTTACATCTGATATAAATGATCAAAAATCGACATCTGGTAGTTTGTTTGTGTGTAATGGTGGTGCTGTTAGCTGAAAGAGCTTCAAGCAGATTGTGATAGCAAATTTCACCATAGAAGCAGAGTACATCACTGCATCGAAAGCTACAAAAAAAGCATTCTGATATAAGAAGTTCGTCATAGAACTCGGAGTGATGCCATCAGATGCCGTCCCTCTATACTGCGACAACAATGGCGCCATAGCCCAAGCTAAAGAGCTGAGGTCTCATCAAAAATTCAAGTACATCAAGCGATGATTCTACCTCATCCATGATTACCTCAAAAGGATTACGTCGAGGTCAAGAGAGTTGACTCTGCGGACAGTGCGGTAGATCCACTAACTAAGCCTTTAGGCCAGTAGAAGATCGAAACCCATCTTAAGAAGATGGGACTTAGATTTGTGGCTAATTGGCTTTAGGTCAAGTGGGAGTTTGTTAGATGTGTACCCTAAAAGCCAGATTGACTAACACTTGTAATACACTTCTAAGGGCAATTTTATAATTTTGAATATAAATTAATAAAAAGATTATTTTCTATCATAGTGTGTATTTAAAGTGTATGTGATACATCTTTTGAGTTAATGGTAATGATAATTCATATTTTCAAAGAGTTGAAAATTTAAGACATAAATTTTCATAATTAATTTATAAACTGCTCCCAATCGTAGGATCGTCACGAGGATGGTGATTGATTCAGAAGGTTGGTGTACGATCGCTTTCTTTGAGTAGATGAGTCTTGAGTCTATGGTGTGGAGACACCGAAGCAAGAGTATAGGTACTCATTAGAGAACGAGTGCACTGAGCGTGACCACCTTGAGCATTCATAAGAAAGTCTACCTTCTCGTCGATGACTGGATCGATGTTACAGTAGTATATCTAGTTCTTTGATCTGAGGTGCTTCGGCAATTTACCTTGAGGGTATTATAGTTTGACTATACTATAACTCAGTCTCCTAGCCATTTGGAAGCCTGAGGTGTATGCTGGCTATAGTACGTTCATTGTAGGAATTGGATTGCACCAATAAAGGATCTATCTACCTCGATAGATGAGGAGTAGCCCTATGATGATCATGAGAATCGAGTCCATAAGCCCATGGCCATGGCAGAGTGAAGATGATAGAAATAGTTTCTATAAGGGTTTCTTAGAGGACTCGAATCGAATGATTAATTCATATGATGGATATTAGGTTTGATGAGTTCACCTTAACCCTAATCCTATTGGGGCTTAAGATAGAAGAACCCAATCACATAGGTAGCTACACCAAGAGGTTCACTTTCAATTCTAATGGGTTGCCACCATATACTGCTTGGTGTTACTGATGAATTTTGGGAGCAATTAGAATGATTTTGATGATCGATCATTCTAATTGTATGAATCAGAAAAGTTTTGGTCCATTGAAA
Source organism: Cocos nucifera (assembly GCA_006176705.1). Taxonomy (NCBI): domain Eukaryota; kingdom Viridiplantae; phylum Streptophyta; class Magnoliopsida; order Arecales; family Arecaceae; genus Cocos; species Cocos nucifera. The sequence goes on along the minus strand of QRFJ01001153.1, from coordinate 164,388 downwards.
GGTATTTCAATGATGTCGATGATGAAGATCATGACATGTCTTATTACCATACAAGACTGAACCTAACTGGGTCATACAAACAAGGGTTTGGGTTTGGATGTCAACAATTAAGCTAACCTAGTTCGATTAATTTGGATTAGATCCAATCAGATTCAAGGTAATCGTGCTAGCACACGATTAAGCTTGACTTTCTTCTTCTGTAATCTTTCTGATTCATCACAACCAAGTCAAATTTGATTTAACTCATTCTTGTATCATGAATGAATTTATTTTCATCTGATTGAAATAAGTCCATATCAAATTAATTATGAAAATTAAATTCATTTTTAGTGCAATTGGACTAGGGTCAATAGTTGACCCAATTGAGAGAATTAAGGTTCATATGATTAGAAAATTTTAGAAAATTTTCTAGAAATTATTTTATTTTAATTTTTGGGTATGTGATAGGGCACGAGTTATACTTTGGGTGTACAAAATTTTGTGACTTTTGAAAGTCCCTAGACTAGGTTTTGATAGAGTCTGATTTGGATCAAACTCTTGAGGGAAGAGTCCCAGACGCACATGGACTCTTCCTTATCCTTTCATGCCACCACCTTCTAGATGGATTTTTGGTATCCAAACTAGATGGGATCTGGGGTTTTTTGTGGAGATCAGGTTCAAGAGTCCCAATGGTCAAATTAATAAAGTTTTTGATCAAAAAGTGGCTCTTTATGATGCTATTGTTAGATATATGTGCCCTAGAAGCCAAAATTGGCTGACATTTGTAATACACTTCTAGGGACAAAATTATAATTTTGACTATTATCAATAAAATGAGTTATTTTTTATCACATATATGTATTTAGTGTATGTGATACATCCTTTGAGTTAATGGTAATGATAATTCATATTTTCAAGAGTTGAAAATTTAAGACATGAATAATCATTATTAACTCATAAAATGCTTCTGACCATAGGATCATCATGAGGATGGTGATTGATCTGAAAGGTTGGTGTACAATCGCTTCTCTTTAGTAGATGAGTGTTGAGTCTATAGTGTGGAGACACCAGAACGAGAGTACATATACTCATTAGAGAATGAGGGCACTGAGCGTGACCACCTCGAGTAGTCATTAGGAAGTCTACCTTCTCGTCAATGACTGACTCGATGCTGCAATAATGTGTCTGGTTCTTTGACCTAAAGTACATTGATAGTTTACCTTGAGGGTGTTATAGTTTGACTATACCATTACTCGGTCTCCTAGCCATATGAAACCCTAAGGTGTATGTTGGCTATAGTATGTTCATTGTAGGAACTGGATTGCATCAAGATGGAATCTATCTACCTCGGTGGTAGAGGAGCAGCCCTATGATGATCGTGAGAATCAAGTTCAAAAGCCCACAGCCATGGTAGAGTGAAATAATAGAAAGAGTTTCTATTTAGCTTTTCACATCGGACTTGAATCGAATGATTACATCATATGACAGAAACTAGGGTTTGATGAGTCACCTAAACCCTAATCTGATTAGGGCTCAAGATAGAAGAACTTAATCACACAGATAGCTGCACCAAGAGGTTCGCATTCAGCTCTGATGGGTTGCCACCATATACTACTAGGTGTCACTGGTGGATTTTGGGAGCAATTAGAATGACTTAGATGATCGATCATTCTAGCTGTTCGAATCAAAAGAGTTCTGATCCATCGAAAGGAGTTTTGATGATGTCGATGATAGAGATCATGACATATCCCATTATCATATAGAACTGAACCTAACTGGGTCACACAAACAAGAATTTGAATCTGGTGATCATCAATTGAACTAATTCAGTTCAGTTGATCTGAATAAGATTCAATTAGGTTTCAAGGAAATCATGCTAGTACTCGATTGAACCTAACGTTCTTCTTTTACTATCATAAATAGTTGTCCTGACTGAGCCAAAGGAGTTTATGCTCGATCAGAGGCCTTCACTTGGTGTGACTGGAGCCTGTGGTTGTCTTATTTTGTAAGACAATACCTGCCATTTTTGGTCATCTGCCATTTCTCGTCCTTTGACTTTGGTCAAAAGTTGACCTTTGACTGGTCAAATATTGACCATTGACACTTTGACTTCTATCCACATGTCACACACCTATTGGAGAGCTGGTGGGGGCTTGTCCCCTTACCAGAACCTAGCAAGGAGGAGGGCGCATGCCACCCTTGACGTGTGCCCAAGCTGGAGGCGCCCAGGAGTCCTTGTTGGATAGGGACTCCATCTCCTTTTTGCATTCCAATTATACTTCTCCTAAGAACCAAGTTTGACTGGTCTTAGGCACCTTCTAAGGATGAATCCAGGGGACTCTATTCCCACCAATTAGATTTAGATCTGATTTCACAAAGGGTTGTGATTGGTTGGGAAGAAGAGGAGTTAGATCACGCTTAGTCTATAAATAAGACCCTACGCCCAACTCAAGGAGTATCTAAAATTTGAAAATTCTCCATGCCCTAAGCCTACCTCTCTCCTCCTCCTCCATGCCAAGTCCATCTTCTCCCTTTCCTCTCCACGCCCAAAGTGGTTTGGGATCCAAGTTGGTGCAATCCAGACAAGAGAAAGGCGATAGAAAGCTAGAAGGCTGCGCTGCTGCAAAGGACAACTGCTGATCTTCGAAAGATATTTTGAAGATCCCCCAAATCAGATCCAAATTTAATTTTTGGAGATGTGATAGAGAAGAAGAGAATCTCTAGATCTAGCCTGAGTGGATACTGGTAGAGGTCAAGCACTTACATGGCTAGATCCAGAACCTTCCACTGCTTACAAGATCATCAACGGATAATAGGATTATCCTACATCAAGATAAATTAAATTTGATTTAATTTATCTAGATTTTATTTTAATTATTAAAATAATAAGAATTAGATCTAAAATATTTTAGATCTAATTTAGATCAAAGAAAAAAAATTTTGAAATATATCTCTTGATCTGATCAGATTTGAACGAACCTGATCCGAGAAATCAGGATTTTCCTTCAACTAGTATCAGAGCCATGGTTCTAAAGTATTTAGATCTAATTTTAAATTTATTTTAATTATAAAATAAGTGATTTCAGATATCACATAAGATGTGATCAGATCTAAAATTAGAAAAAATTAAAATTAAATAATTTGGATCTAAGATTAGAAAATATGCATGACTAGTTCTAAAATAGAATAATTCTATAGAATAGTCTTGCATGTTTTTAATTTAATTTAATTAAATCATATTTTAGATATATTTATTTACTATTTTTTGATATTATAATTATTATAATAATATCTAAAAAATAGAAAATAAAAATTATTTAATTTTAACATCATATGAGATATGATTGATGCATGTCTAGACTAGTTGTAGAATAGTTCTACATAGTTGTCTAGATTAGAGTTTATTTTGATAAGATCAATTTAAATCTAATTTTTTAGATTATTATGAGATAATCTAGATCTAAAAATATGCATGATTTGATATATGAGATGTATGCAAAATATGCCATGATTAGATCTAATTTGTATATGAGATACATGATATAGATCTAAATCTGTTTTGTAGTATTACATGTTCCTGATTAAGGCATTCCTCTTGGCCGTCCAGTCATAAGAATGAAGAAGGGTTAAAAGGCCCTCTCCTTCCATCCGATGGGGTGTTCTTATGACGTGTAGGGGTGCTGCACATTCATCCTTAATCAGAAATCAAAAACTTACTTTCTGCAAAATCCTAAATCCTAAAACCCTAGGATTTATTATGCATATTTTATTTATGAACCCTACTTAATTAAGAATTAAGATTATGGAATATTAATTAGGTCTAAAATTGAGAATTTTAGATCTAAGACATATTCATATTATTGGGTTTGGGTTGGGGTAGCTTAATTAGGTCTAAGCGGTTGATCAAATTGAATCAAGAGTTGGTTAGATGGGATCAACAATGCTTTAAATTGATCAGTCTAATAGGATTAAGTCTGGGTCAAGATCGAGTCACGATCAAGCAAGACCTAATTAGGCTCAAAGGTTAGAGTCTAGATTGTTGGCTAACCCAATTAGTTCTGGCTCAATAATTTGGTGTCTAAGGTAAGTTTGGCACATACAACTGACTGATTTTTAATTGCAAGCTACTCGATCTGAATGCGTTCTTGTACGAGTTAATGGCATATTTCTTCCACCGATCTCACTTACCTAGCCATATCTGTCGACTCAGTTCTAATTTGAGGTGGTCAATAATCTAAGCTAACCCATGCCACTAGGTTAGTCATAATTGTTATGACAATGACAAGTCTAGTTTAATGAGACCTAAATCAATTCTCCCTAAGAAAAGATTAAGTCTGAGGTCTTCCACCATTGTAGATGTGCGGGCCCTTTTCGGGGTTGATTGTTCTCGACTGGATACAATGACTCAGTTGCATCGGAAAGATGCAACCATGTCTATTAGGCATTAGATGCTATGGGCTGGAGGATGAGTTGGGCTCAATATTTCGGATACGGTGAGAGACTCAATTAGGAATCCAGTCTATGCAAATGGTGGGTCTGACTTAACTAAGGAGTGGATCAATATTCTGGATACGGTGAGATTCATGAATTAGAGACCAAGTTTGGATGCACCATGATTAGAGAATCATTGAACAAGAGTTGTTCACTCATTGGCTAATCCATCACCAATAACTGTTAGGTGAGGTGATGAGTCAATTGGTGAGACCGCACCATCCACTAGAAATCATTAATCATGGAGATTTTTGCATCTCTACAGAGGGAGTGTAGGGATCCAAGAAAATAGTGAGAGCTAATTTATTTAAAAATAAAATTTCTAAATAAATTGGTCAAGTCATAATTACAGTATCTAACTTGAATCTTTGACTCTCTACAGAAAAATATCTGTGACCAACCCATTAGCACGTATCCTGGACACAAATAGACTGACCAGACCCAATTATAAAGATTGGCTCAGGAACTACAAAATCATTTTGGGTTTCGAGAAGTTAACACATGTATTGGACCAGGACCCTCCCACCTTACCAGCCCATCCATCCACTAAATAGAGAGCATCTCTGAGAAAATGAATAGACGAAGATAATAAGGCCAGATATTACATGTTGGGCTCAATGTCTGATGAGCTCCAGCACCAACATGAAGATATCGAGATTGCTCGTCAAATGTTGGCTCACCTGCAGGAGATGTTTGGTGAACAGAGTTACGCAGCCAAATATCAAGTCACGAAATGACTTTTTAAGACTAAGATGCATGATGGGCAGTCAGTCCAAGATCACTGTCTAATGATGATCAAGGACTGGAAGAGCTTGAGAAGCTCGGTGTGAAGTTAGACTTGGATCTGCAGAATGATGTTGTTCTGCAATCCTTGACTGATGCATATGGGCAATTCATCATGAATTACCACATGCATAAACTTCAAAATTCCTTGGCTAAATTAATGAACATGCTGGTCACCGCTGAGGTTTCTATGAAAGGTTCTAAAGGCTCAGTTCTTGCTATGGAATGGACTTCTTCCAAAAGAAAATCTTCTGAAAAGAAAAAGAAGACTGAGAAAAAGTAGAAGGTGGAAGGAGCAAAGAAGAAGAAGACAGAGCCGAAGAAGAAGGCCGATGTCAAAGGAAAGTGTTTCCATTGCAACAACAACGACCACTGGAAGCAAAACTGCCCTACTTACCTGGCCACCCTGAAGAACAAGAAGGAAGGTCCTTCTGGAGGTATGCTCATTATTGAGTCTAACCTTACAGTTTCTTCTGCATCCAGTTGGGTGCTTGACTCTGGTTCTAGTGCTCATCTGTGCACTTCCAGGCAGGGTCTTGAGGATAGCAGGAGGCTGAGGGATGGAGACATGATCCTACGCACTAGTAATGGAGTAAGAGTTGTTGCAGTGGCAGTGGGAACATATCCTCTTCGATTACCATTCGGTTTAGACTTAGTTTTGAAAGACTATTATTATGTACCTGCAGCTAGTAGGAATTTGATTTTTATTTCATGCTTAGCACTAGAAGGCTATGTGATTACCTTCTTTAAGGATCATTGTAACATTCTTTATGAAAGAAATAAAATTATAAATGGTTTTCTTATTAACGATCTTTATCAGCTACATATTGATTGTATCTGCTCTAACTATCGCAGCAAAACATTGAAGCAAACGACCTAGGATATCCAAATGACAGGTATCTATGCACCTGAGATTAGGTCATATTAGCAGAAGATAGGAATCAAAAATTGGAGAAAAATGGGATTGAGTCCATTGACTTCTGAGATCATATCCAACTTGTGAATCTTGTCTTCTTACAGGGCAAAATGACTAAACTTCCCTTTGTAGGACATGGGGAAAGGGCCACAGATCTCCTTGCCTAGTACATACTGATGTGTGCGACCCATTTGATGTACCGCTAGAGGCAATTTTGTCTACTTCATCACCTTTACCGATGATCTATTCTAGGTATGGGTATGTGTATCTTTATGAATACAAATCTGAAGCTTTTGAAAAAGTTCAAAGAATTCAGACATTGAAGTAGAAAAATAAACTGAAAAATCCATTAAGGTTCTTCGATCAGATCGAGGAGGTGAATACCTTAGCCGGGAATTCCTAGATTATCTTAAGAAAAATAGCATAGTCTCTCAATGGACTCCACCAGGAACACCTCAACTCAACGAAATTTCAGAATGGAGAAATCAGACTCTATTGGATATGGTCCGATCCATGATGAGCTTCACAGACCTTCCTGATTTTCTTTGGGGACACTCATTGTTAACTTCAATTTATCTACTGAATAGGGTTTTCTCTAAAATCGTTCCTACCACACCGTATGAGATATAGCACGATAAGAAATCAAGTCTAAGTCATCTCAGAATTTAGGGTTGTCCAGCTCATGTCAAAAGACAACAAATAGACAAGTTAGAGTTTAGGTCCTTCAGAGCTCGATTCATAGGATATCCTAAAGAGTCATTAGGATACTATTTCTACATTCCAGAAGACCAAAATGTGATTGTGAGTCGACATGCCATCTTTCTTGAAAAATAGTTTATTCAAGATAACGGCATTGGAAAGCAGATTAAGCTTGATGAGAAAGTCTCACAACGAGCTAAAGACCAATTGGAACCAAATCAGGTTGAGCTAATAAGAATACTACCTCCTCCACCTCATAGATCGGAAAGAGTTTTCCATCCTCCTGAAAGATACTTAGGTATTATTTTAGAAGAAGTAGAGAAAATATTCCTCGTAGGTAATGGTGCTCATGGTGATGATCCCAAAACCAACAACGAGGCGATATAGATATCGACTTCGAGAAATGGTAAGGCAATGCAGTCAGAATTGACTCGATGCACTCAAACCAAGTATGGACCTTGGTAGATCCACCAGAAGGTATAGTACCTATTGGGTGTAAATAGATCTTCAAGAGAAAGATTGGTGCAGATGGAAATGTGGAGACATTCAAGGCTAGACTAATGGCAAAAGGTTATAATGAACGCGAAGGCATTGACTATCAAGATACCTTTTTTCCAGTGGCTATGCTAAAATCCATCCGCACATTGCTTGCCATTACAACCTATTTCGATTATGAAATATGGCAAATGGACGTGAAAACGGCATTCTTAAATGGATATCTTAAAAAAGATATCTATATGGAACAGCCGCTAGGTTTTACATCTAGTGATACTGATCACAAGGTTTGCAAGTTGCAAAGATTCATATATGGACTTAAGCAAGCATCTCGAAGCTGGAACACTCGTTTCAATGATGTGATCAAAAAGTTTGGTTTCATCAAAAATAAAGTGGAACCGTGTGTCTTCAAAAAGGTCATTGGGAGCGCTGTTGTCTTCCTCGTATTGTACGTGGATGACATCCTCCTTATTGAAAATGATATTTCCATGTTGACGATAGTCAAAATATGGTTGTCCAAGGAATTCTCCATGAAAGACCTAGGTGAAGCATCCTTTATTCTAGGAATTAAGATATATAGGGATAGACCGAATAGGATGCTAGGACTTTCACAGAAGATGTACATAGAGGAAGTACTAAAGAGGTTTAGTATGAAAAACTCTAAGAGGAGATTAATATCCTTCAGACATGGTATTCATCTTTCCAAGAAGATGTGCCCTAGCACACCTGAGAAAATAGAATGCATGAGCAAGATCTCTTATGCTTCTGCATTAGGGAGCCTCATGTATGCCATGCTATGTACACGACCTGATATAGCCCATGCTGTGAGTGTCACAAGCAGATATCAATCAAATCCAGGTGAAAAATACTGGACTTCTATGAAATGGATCCTTAAGTACTTAAGAAGAACTAAGGATATGATGTTGGTCTTTAGTAATGGAGAACTCCAAGTCCAGGGATACACAGACTCAAATTTTTATCCGATGTAGATGATCGAAAGTCGACATCTGAGAGTCTGTTTGTGTGCAATGATGGTGCTATCAGATGGAAGAGTTCCAAGCAAACTGTGATAGCATATCCATTATAGAAGTAGAATATATCGCTGCATTAGAGGCTGCGAAGGAAGCATTCTGGTATAAGAAGTTTGCTACAGAAATTGGAGTAATGCCATCAGATGCCATTCCTCTATACTGCGACAACAATGGCGCCATAGCCCTTGCTAAGGAGCCAAGGTCTCATCAAAAATCCAAGCACATTGAGCGGCGATACCACCTCATCCGTGATTACCTCGAGAATGGTTACGTCGAGGTCAAGAGAGTCGACTCCACAGACAATGTGGCAGACCCGCTTACAAAGCCATTGGGCCAACAGAAGATCGAAGCCCACCTTGAGAAGATGGGACTTAGACTTGTAGCCAATTGACTTTAGGATAAGTGGGAGATTGTTAGATATATGTGCCCTAGAAGCCAGAATTGGCTGACACTTGTAATACACTTCTAGGGGCAAAATTATAATTTTGACTATTAATCAATAAAATGGGTTATTTTCTATCACATATATGTATTTAGTGTCTGTGATACATCCTTTGAGTTAATGGTAATGATAATTCATATTTTCAAGAGTTGAAAATTTAAACATGAATAATCATTATTAACTCATAAAATGCTCCCGACCATAGGATCATCACGAGGATGGTGATTGATCCGGAAGGTTGGTGTATAATTGCTTTTCTTTAGTAGATGAGTCTTGAGTCTATGGTGTGGAGACATCGGAGTGAGAGTATAGGTACTCGTTAGAGAACGAGGGCACTGAGTGTGACCACCTCGAGTAGTCATTAGGAAGTCTACCTTCTCGTCAATGACTGACTCGATGCTATAGTGGTGTGTCTGATTCTTTGACTCTAAGGTGCATCGATAGTTCACCTTGAGGGTGTTATAGTTTGACTACACCATTACTCGGTCTCCTAGCCATATGGAATCCTGAGGTGTATGTTGGCTATAGCATGTTCATTGTAGGAACTGGATTGCATCAAGATGGAATCTATCTACCTCGGTGGTAGAGGAGCAGCCCTATGATGATCATGAGAATCAAGTCCAGAAGCCCATGGCCATGGCAGAGTGAAATAATAGAAAGAGTTTCTATTTAGCTTTTCACATCGGACTTGAATCGAATGATTACATCATATGATAGAAACTAGGGTTTGATGAGTTCACCTTAACCCTAATCTGATCGGGGCTCAAGATAGAAGAACTTAATCACACAGGTAGCTGCACCAAGAGGTTCGCATTCAGCTCTGATGGGATTGCCACCATATACTGCTAGGTGTCACTGGTGGATTTTGGGAGCAATTAGAATGATTTAGATGATCGATCATTCTAGCTGTTCGAATCAGAAGAGTTCTGATCCATCGAAAGGAGTTTCGATGATGTCGATGATAGAGATCATGACATATCCCATTACCATACAGAACTGAACCTAACTGGATCACACAAACAAGGGTTTGAATCTGGTGATCATCAATTGAACTGATCTAGTTCAATTGATCTGAATAAGATTCAATTAGGTTCAAGGAAATCGTGCTAGCACTCGATTGAACCTAACATTCTTCTTTTACTATCATAAATAGTTGTCCTGACTGAGCCAAAGGAGTTTATGCTCGATTAGAGGCCTTCACTTGGTCTGACTGGAACCTATCCAAGTCAGAAAAGGATTGTCTTATTTTGTAAGATAATACCTACCATTTTTTATCATCTGTCATTTCTCATCCTTTGACTTTGGTCAAAAGTTGACCTTTGACTGATCAAATATTGACCATTGATACTTTGACTTCTGTCCACATGTCACGCACCTATTGGAGAGCTAGTGGGGGCTTGTCCCCCGACCAAAACCTGGCAAGGAGGAGGGCGCACACCACCCTTGGCGTGTGCCCAAGCTGGTGGTGCCCAGGAGTCCCTATTAGACAGGGACTCCATCTCCTTTTTGGATTTCAATTAGACTTCTCCTAAGAACCAAGTTTGACTGGTCTTAGGCACCATCTAAGGATGAATCTAGGAGATTCTATTCCCATCAATTAGATTTAGATCTAATTTCATAAAGGGTTGTGATTGGTTGGGAAGAAGAGGAGTTGGATCACGCTTAGTCTATAAATAAGACCCTGCGCCCAACTCTAGGAGTATCTAAAATCTGAAAATTCTCCACACCCCAAGCTTACCTCTCTCCTCCTCCATGCCAAGTCCATCTTCTCCCTCTCCTCTCCATGCCCAAAGTGGTTTGGGATCCAAGTTGGTGCAATCCAGACGAGAGAAAGGTGATAGAAAGTTAGAAGGCTGCACTGCTGCAAAGGACAACTGCTAATCTTCGAAAGATGTTTTGAAGATCCTCCAAATCAGATTCAGATCTGATTTTTGAAGATGTGATAGAGAAGAAGAGGATCTCTAGATCTAGCCTGAGTGGATACTGGTAGAGGCCAGGAACTTGCATGGCTAGATCTAGAACCTTCCGCTGCTTACAGGATCATCAACGGGTAATAGGATTACCCTACATCAAGGTAAATTAAATTTGATTTAATTTATCTAGATTTTATTTTAATTATTAGAATAATAAAAATTATATCTAAAATATCTCAGATCTAATTTAGATCAAAGAAAAAAATTTTTGAAATATATCTTTTGATCCGAACAGATCTGAACGAACCTGGTCCGGAAAATTAGGATTTTCCTTCAGCTATCTCTTGTATAAGAACTCTTCTCATGAAATTACCTCAATGTAATTTATTTTTTCCACACCTAAAGGAGCCTTCCCTCTAATATTTATGCCTCCTCTATCCTCTCTCTCCCTCTCTTCTACATGCCTAAAAAGTTAGGCACAAATCTGAGTTGAAGGTCCAAGATTTTTGGCATAAGATTCAGCATCTATGCGACGGTGTTCGTGAGACGAACAGGCTGCCCTCAGAAGTTATTTTGAAGGCTTTTCAAATTAGTTCCAGATCTGATTTTTGGAGAAGAGATTTATGAGTAGAAGACTTTTAGATCTTGCCCAAGTGGATCTGGTAGAGGTCAGGTGCGTACGTGGCTCCTTTCAGAATCTCAGAAATCAATAGGATCATTGCAGGATAATTAGATTACCAAATTAGATACTTAAAATTAAATCTGATTTAATTTTATTTTTAACTTTTAATATCATATCTCTATGATCAGATCTGAGAAGTTTCAAATTTGATTAGAATTTTAGAAAAAAAATTTGAAATATTTCTTCAGATCCAATCAGATCTGAATGATCCTGTGCTGAAAAAATAGAATTTTCCTTCACCAAAGCATAGTGAGTTGCTTGCAAGTCACTGAGGTGATCTGAGGTCTAAGGGACACTTATACCTATATCCCATCAGAGACATTCTCGATAATAAAATGCTCTGGAGTTGGTTATGTTTAGTGATGATGTACCCATATATCTTATCTGTATGCCATAATAGTATCTCCATACTCTTTGATTAAGAGGACAACCAACCTATATGGCATACAGTGATCTATACTCAATAGAAGCTGTCATCCTGATTAACAGCATATCATTTGGTCGTAAACTATTTTAAGGATTAATCGATAAATTCTCTCTTTATCGAAGCTAAATAGTCCTAAGGATTTCATCACAATAATGGAGTTCATTAGAAGATGAATACTTTGCAATGAAAAATATCAAAAATTTATTTTATTTATTAATGAATCAATTATGGATACAATATAGCTCAACCGTCAATAGACTGACGATTGGCTTTGGAACACATTAGGTGCGGGCTCTGCTGGTGAATCAGGTTATATTTCTTTAGATTCTTCAGATTGGTCCTGTTCATATATCGGTTCAAATGGTGGGTCTTCTATTTCTTCTTCTTGTGCTTCAGATGTACCCACTTGGTTATCTATTTATTTTCTAGATCTTAGTGTATGAATAGTATGGAGGATAAATTCTGCTCCCGTCGAAGTCCAGTCTGATGCTTAGTCTGATGTCACTGGTAATCGCAGAAGAGCTTCGATCATGAATTCTTCCTCTTAGGACCTCTCCAGCAGTCGAGCTCCTTCCGAGCCTCTCCAACAGTCGAGCCCCTTTCAGACCTCTCCAGCAGCCAAATTTCTTTCGGATCTTTCCAGCAGCCAAACTTCTTTCAAACCTCTCCAACAGCCGAGCCTCTTCCGGGCCTCTCCAATAGTCGAACTCCTTCTGAACTTTGCCTTCAATCGGATCCCTCCATCAGACAAATTTTTCTTCAGGTCTTTCCTCCTACGGATCTACATGTAGATTCCTCCAGCAAACCTACTTCTGGATCCCCCCAGCGGATCCATGTTTGGATATTTTCGGCAGACTTCTTTCAAAGATTCCTCCAATTGCAGGACTCCCAAACCCCTCCTGATCGAACTTCTGACAATCGTCTAGAAAGATTGGCAAGTCACGACAACGGACACCACTCTTGACTGGCAAGTCACGACAACAGACACCATCCTCCATAATAAACTTCGTGTGGCCTGAGCAGCCCACTACCAGACGATTATGACTATCGCTATCAGTTTGTTACAAGCTCTATCTATAAAAGGGACCCTCCAGATATGTTTTCTCTAGACTTTCTTTTTCTTCCCAAAACTTTGCAACTTTCTTGACTATGCACTCCATTTTTATTGGTCAAAAGAGCTAACTTGATCATCGAAGAATCTTGCCGGAGCCACACCCTAGGCTCTGAGCGAGACTCATTGTATAGGTCATCGACGGCGACCTCATCTTCTCTAACTCCAGCACTTCTCCGACGATAACCAGATTTTGTACCAATAGGATTGGCACTAGAGGAAGGGTTTCTCTACTTTCTGAGATTTTTTTGTTCTTAAAGGAGTGCTCAGTAGAGATCTCTACTTCTTCTCCTCCAAAGTCCTCCTTCTTGAAAAAGATGCCTCATAGATAAAAGTTTCAATCCGGCGATCAACGGCCTCCATGACTAGATCCCATCTAGGTGTTAGATATGTGTGCCCTAGAAGCTAGATTGGCTAACACTTGTAATACACTTCTAAGGGAAAAATTATAATTTTGACTATAAATAATAAAATGAATTATTTTCTATCATAGTGTGTATTTCAAAGTGTCTATGATACATCCCTTAAGTTAATGATAATGATAGTTCATATTTTCAAGAGTTAAAAATTTAAGACATAAATTTTCATTATTAACTCATAAAATACTTCCGACCATAGGATCATCATGAGGATGGTGATTGATCCGAAAGGTTGGTGTATGATCACTTCTTTAGAGTAAATGAGTCTTGAGTCTACGGTGTAGAGACATCAGAGCAAGAGTATAGATACTCGTTAGAGAACAAGGGCACTGAGCATGACCACCTCGAGCAGTCATGAAAAAGTCTACCTTCTCATCAATGACTGGCTCGAAGCTGTAGTGGTGTGTCTGGTTCTTTGACCTGAGGAGCATCGATAGTTCATCTTGAGGGTGTTATAGTTTGACTACACCATAACTCAGTCTCCTAGCCATTCAAAACCCTGAGGTATATGTTGGCTATAGCATATTCATTGTAGAAATTGGATTGCACCAATAGGGAATCTATCTACCTCAGTAGATGAGGGACAGCCCTATGATGATCATGAGAATCAAGTCCATAAGCCCATGGCCATGGTAGAGTGGAATAATAGAAAGAGTTTCTATTCGGGTTTTCACATTGAACTTGAATCGAATGATTAATTCATATGATGGATATTAGGATTTGACAAGATCACCTTAACCCTAATCCGATCGGAACTCAAGATAGAGGAACTTAATCATATAGGTAACTGCACCGAGAGGTTCGCTTTTAGTTCCGATGGGTTACCACCATATGTTGCTAGATGTCACTGATGGATTTTGGGAGCAATTAGAATGATTTAGATGATCAATCATACTAGTTGTCTGAATCAAAAAAATTTTGATCCATCGAAAGGTATTTCGATGATGTCGATGATAGAGATCACGACATATCCCATTACCATATAGAACTGAATCAACTGGATCACACAAATAAGAATTTGGATCTGAATGTCATCAATTGGACTAACCCAGTTCAATTAATTTGAATAAGATTCAATTAGGTTCAAAAAAATCGTGCTAGCATATGATTGAGCCTAATGTTCTTCTTTAATAATCATTAAAGCTTATCTCGATTGAGCCAAATGTGTTCGAGCTCACTCAGGAACCTTTACTTGGTCTGACTGGAGCTTCTCCATATCAGAAAAGGGTTGTCTTAATTTATGAGACAAATTTAAGACAACATCTACCATTTTTGCTTGTCTGCTAATTTCTATTTTCAAACATTGGTCAAATGTTGACCTTGGACACTTGGACATCTGCCCATATGTCATGCACCTATAGGAGAGTACCTGGGACCTTGTCCTCCTGCAAAATGCAGATAGAAAGAAGGTGCACGCCTCTGTCATACACCTATATGAGAGTACCTAGGGCCTTGTCCCCTACTAAATGCAGATAGAAAGAGGGTGCATGCCTAGGGAGGCGTGCGCTCCATAAAGATAAAGGAGGAGTCCCATACATATGGGACTCTAGGGTTTCTTCAGGGGATTAAACTCTATGGTGCCAAGAACTCTTGTTTGACCAAGTCTTGGCACCACCTTAGGCGGGTTTTGAGGGTCTCTCATCTAATTGGATTAGATGATGTCATCCCATCAATCAGATTTAGATCTGATTACTCAAAAGATCGTGATTGATCGGGATGATGTGGCACTGCATGGCGCAGCAGGCTCTATATAAACCTTGTCTGTGCCTAGATTTTTAATGCTTCTGCCTTTAGCCAATGCCACAAAGCCTCTCTCCCTTATTCTCCATGCCACCCTCTGATCCTCTCTCTCCTCTCCACGCCCAAGGGGTTTTAGGCATGAATAGGTGTGATCCAAGTAACTGAAAGGCGCCAGAAAAGGAAGAAGGCAGCACTGCTGTAAGAGACAATGACAGTTCTTCAAAAGGAGTTTTGAAGACCTTGAAGATCATATCTATATCTAATTTTTGAAGGATTGATTGAGAAGGAGAAGATCTCTAGATCTTATCCGAGTGGATATCGGTAGAGGCCAAGTGTTTGGGTGGCTACATCTAGAATCTCAGATAAACATCGGGATCATCACAGGATAATTAGATTACCCAAAATAAAGATATAATTAAATTAGATTTAATTTTTATTTTTATTTTATTTTTATTATCAGATCAATAAATCAAATCTGAGGAGTCTCAAATCTGATTAAGATCTTAGAAAAAAAATTTTAAAATATCCCTCCTGATCCAATCAGATCTGAACGAACCTGACCCAAAAAATAGATTTTTTTCTTCAACTGGTATCAGAGCCAGGTTTCATAATTAATTAGATCTAATTTTAATTTATTTTTGATCTAATAAATAGATGGTTTTAGATATCATATTAGATGTGATTAGATCTGAAATCAGAAAGTTAAAAATTAAATAATCTAGATCTAAGATGTATGAGATGCATGACTAGACTAGGAATAGAATTGTTCCATGTGTAGTCTAACATAATCATAATTTTAATTTGATGAATTATAACTTTTATATCTATTTATTTATTATTTTTTAATATTATAAATATTATAATTAGATTTAAAAAATAAAAAATAAATTTATTTAATTTGTTCATATGAGATATGATAGATGCATGTTTAGACTAGTTGTAGAATAGTTCTACAAAATTATCTAGAATAAATTTTAATTTGATTAAATTTAAATCTTATTTTTTAGATATTTATGAGATAATTTAGATCTAAAAATATGCATGATATGATATATGAGATGTATGCAAAATATGTTTTTAGTTAGATCAATTTTTATATATGTGATATATGATGTAGATCTAACTAGTTTTGTAGATTTATCATATTTTTGATTAAGACGTGACACTTGACCGTCCAGTCATAAGAATGAAGTGGGATTTAAAGAGCCTCTCCTTTCATTCGATGGAATGTTCTTATGGTGTGTAGGGGTGCTGTGCATTCATCCTTAATCAGAAATAAAAAATTTATTTTCTACAAAATCCTCGATCCTGAAATCCTAGGATTTTATATACATATTTGGTTTATGAACCCTAAACTTAATTAAGAATTAAGATAATAAAATATATTAGATCTAAAATTGAGAATTTTTAAATCTAAAACATATTCATAAAATTGGGTTCGGACTTGGATAGCTCAATTAGGTCTAGTGATTGATCAAACTGAATCAAGAGTTGGTTAGGTAGGATCAAGAGTGCTTAAATTGACCAGCCTAATAGATTAAGTCTGAGTCAAGGTCGAGTCACATGAGTGATCGATCGAGTTAAGACCTAATTAGGCTCGGTGGTTAGAGTCTAGATTGTAGGCTAATCCAATTGGTTCTGGCTTAATATTTTAGTATCTAAGGTAAGTTTGGCAGATACGACCGACTGATTTTTAATTAGAAGCTACTCGACTCGAATGCATTCTCATCGAGTTAATGGCATATCCCTTCCACCGGTCTCACTTACTTGACCATATTTGTCAATCCAGTCTTGATCTAAGGTGGCTAACAATCCGAGCTGACCCATGCCACTAGGTTAGTCATAATGGTTATGACTATGTCAAATCAAGTTTAAAGAGACCTAAATCAAATCTTCCTAAGAAAAGATTAAGTCTAAGATTTTCCACCATTGTATATGTGCGGGCCCTTCCTAGGATTGATTGTTCTCGATTGGTCATAGTGGTTCAGTTGCACCGGAAAGATGCAACTATGTCTATTAGGCATTGGATGCTATGGGCTGGAGGATAGATTGGGCTCAATATTTTAGATATGGTGAGAGATCCAATTAAGAATTCAATCTATGCAAATGGTGGGTCTGACTTAACTAAGGAGTGGATCAATATTTCGGACACGATGAGATTCATGAATTAGGGTGCACCATTATTAGAGAATCATTAGACAAAAGTTGTTCACTCATTGGCTCACCTATCATTAATAATTGTTAGGTGAGGTGATGAGTCAGTTAGTGGGACTGCACCACCCACTAGAAATCAATAATCATGAAGATTTTCACATCTCTATAGAGGGAGTGTAGGGATCCAAGAAAATAGTGGAAGCTAATTTGTTTAAAAATCAAATCCCTAAATAAATTGATCAAGTCTTAATTACAAAATCTAACTCGAAACTTTGACTCTCTATAGAAAAAAGAAAAATGTCTGCATCCAACCCACTAGCCCGTATCCTGGACACCCATAGACTGACTGAACCCAATTATAAGGATTGGCTCTGAAACTTCAAAATTATTGTGGGTTCCTAGAAGTTGACTCATGTATTGGACCAAGATCTTTCCACCTTACTAGCTCATCCGCCCACTGAACAGAGAGCGTCTCTTGACAAGTGGACGGATGAAGATTGAAGGGAAATCCTGATTTCCCGGTCCAGGTTCGTCCAGATCTGATTAGATCAAGAGATATATTTCAAAAATTTTTCTCTTGATCTTAATCAGATCTTGATATGTTTCAGATCTGATTCTTATTATTTTAATAAATAAAATAAAATAAGATAAATTAAATCTAATTTAATTTACCTGATTTGGGTAATCCTATTACCCTGTAGATGATCCTGATTGCAGCGGAAGGTTCTGGATCTTAGCCACGCAAGCGCCTGGCCTCTACTGGTATCCACTCGGGTTGGATCTGGAGATCCTCTTCTTCTCTATCACACCTCCAAAAATCAGATCTGGATCTGATCTGGAGGATCTTCAAAACTCTTTTGAAGATCTGCAGTCGTCATTTTGCAGCAGCGCAGCCTTCTTGCTTTTGATTGCCTTTCCTTGATCTGAATCGCACCAAACTAAGTCCAAAACACTTTTGGACGTGGAGAGCAAGGGGAGAAGAGAGTATGGCGTGGAGAAGGAGGGGAGAGGCAGCCTTGGACGTGGGAAATCTCTTTCAATAAGACTTTTACTTGGAATTAGGGTTGGGCGCAGGGTCTTATTTATAGACTAAGCGTGATCCAACTCCTCTTCCTCTCAACCAATCACAACCCTTTGTGAAATCAGATCTAAATCTGATTGGTTGAAAAAGAGACCCCTGGATTCCTCCTTAGAGGGCGCCTAAGACCAGTCAAACTGGATTCTTAGTAGAACTCTAATTGGAATCCTAAAGGGAGGTGGAGTCCTTGTCCAACAAGGACTCCTAGGCGCCTCCTACTTGGGCTCACGCCACCCTTGGCGTGCGCCCTTCTCCTTGCCAGGTTCTGGCAGGGGGACAAGCCCCCACCAGCTCTCCAATAGGTGCATGACATGTGGTCAAAAGTCAAAGGGTGAATGGTCAACGTTTGACCAGTCAAAGGTAGACTTTTGACCAAAGTCAAAGAACAAGAAATGGCAGGTGACCAAAAATGGCAGGTAATGTCTTACAAATAAGACAACCTATTCTGACTTGGACAACCTCCAGTCAGACCATATGAAGGCCTCTGATTGAGCACAAACTCCTTTGGCTCAGTCAGGACAACTTATTTATGATAGTAAAAGAAGAACGTTAGGTTCAATCGAGTGCTAGCACGATTTCCTTGAACCTAATTGAATCTCATTCAGATCAATTGAACTAGATAGTTCAATTGATGATCACCAGATTCAAACCCTTGTTTGTGTGACCCAGTTAGGATTCAGTTCTGTATGGTAATGGGATATGTCATGATCTCTATCATAGACATCATCGAAACTCCTTTCGATGGATCAGAACTCTTCTGATTCGAACAGCTAGAATGATCGATCATCTAAATCATTCTAATTGCTCCCAAAATCCACCAGTGACACCTAGCAGTATATGGTGGCAACCCATCAGAGCTGAATGCGAACCTCTTGGTGCAGCTACCTGTGTGATTCAGTTCTTCTATCTTGAGCCCCGATCAGATTAGGGTTAAGGTGAACTCGTCAAACCCTAGTCTCTGTCATATGATGTAATCATTCGATTCGAGTCCAATGTGAAAATCTAAATAGAAACTCTTTCTATTATTTCACTCTGCCATGGCCATGGGCTTCTGGACTTGATTCTCATGATCATCATAGGGCTACTCCTCTACCACCGAGGTAGATAGATTCCCATCTTGATGCAATCCAGTTCCTACAATGAACATGTCACAGCCAACATACACCTCAGGGTTCCATATGGCTAGGAGACCGAGTAATGGTGTAGTCAAACTATAACACCCTCAAGGTGAACTGCCGATGCATCTCAGGTCAAAGAACCAGACACACTACTGCAGCATCGAGTCAGTCATTGACGAGAAGGTAGACTTCCTAATGACTACTCGAGGTGGTCACGCTCAGTGCCCTCGTTCTCTAACGAGTACCTATACTCTCGCTCCGGTGTCTCCACACCGTAGACTCAAGACTCATCTACTAAAGAGAAGCGATCGTACACCAACCTTCCGGATCAATCACCATCCTCGTGATGATCCTATGGTCGGGAGCTGTTTATGAGTTAATAATGATTATTCATGTCTTAAATTTTCAACTCTTGAAAATATGAATTATCATTACCATTAACTCAAAGGATGTATCACAGACACTAAATACACATGTGTGATAGAAAATAACCCATTTCATTAATTATAGTCAAAATTATAATTTTGCCCCTAGAAGTGTATTACAAGTGTCAGCCAATTCTGGCTTCTAGGGCACATATATCTAACAATCTCCCACTTGTCCTAAAGCCAATTGGCTACAAGTCTAAGTCCCATCTTCTCAAGGTGGGCTTCGATCTTCTGCTGGCCCAATGGCTTTGTAAGTGGGTCTGCCACATTATCTACGGAGTTGACTCTCTTGACCTCAACGTAACCTTTCTCAAGGTAATCGCGGATGAGATGATATCGCCGCTCAATGTGCTTGGACTTCTGGTGAGACCTCGGCTCCTTAGCAAGGGCTATGGCGCCATTGTTGTCGCAGTAAAGAGGAATGGCATCTGATGGCATTACTCCAATTTCTGCAGCAAACTTCTTGTACCAGAACGCTTCCTTTGCAGCCTCTGATGCAGCTATATATTCTGCTTCCATGGTGGAATCTGCTATCACAGTTTGCTTGGAACTCTTCCAGCTGACAGCTCCACCATTGCACACAAACAGACTTCCAGATGTCGACTTTCGATCATCTATATCGGACATGAAGTCCGAGTCTGTGTATCCCTGAACTTGGAGTTCTCCATTACCAAAGACCAACATCATATCCTTAGTTCTTCTCAAGTACTTAAGGATACATTTCACAGAAGTCCAGTGTTCTTCACCTGGATTTGACTGATATCTGCTTGTGACACTCACAGCATGGGCTATATCAGGTCGTGTACATAGCATGGCATACATGAGGCTCCCTATTGCAGAAGCATAAGGGATCTTGCTCATGCGTTCTATTTCCTCAGGTGTGCTGGGGCACATCTTCTTGGAAAGATGAATACCATGTCTGAAGGGTATTAATCCCCTCTTAGAGTTTTCCATACTAAACCTCTTTAGTACTTCCTCTATGTACATCTTCTGTGAAAGTCCTAGCATCCTATTCGGTCTATCCCTATAGACCTTAATTCCTAGAATAAAGGATGCTTCACCTAGGTCTTTCATGGAGAATTCCTTAGACAACCACATCTTGACTGATGTCAACATGGGAATATCATTCCCAATAAGGAGGATGTCATCCACGTACAATACGAGGAAGACAACAGCGCTCCCACTGACCCTTTTGAAAACACATGGTTCCTCTTCGTTTTTGATGAAACCAAACTTTTTGATCACATCATTGAAACGAGTGTTCCAGCTCCGAGATGCTTGCTTAAGTCCATATATGGACCTTTGCAGCTTGCAAACCTTGTGATCAGTATCACTGGATGTGAAACCTAGCGGCTGTTCCATATAGATATCTTCCTCAAGATATCCATTTAGGAATGCCGTTTTCACGTCCATTTGCCATATTTCATAATCGAAATAGGCTGCAACAGCAAGCAATGTGCGGATGGATTTTAGCATAGCTACCGGGGAAAAGGTATCCTGATAGTCAATGCCTTCGCGTTGACTATAACCTTTTGCCACCAGTCTAGCCTTGAATGTCTCCACATTCCCATCTGCACCAATCTTTCTCTTGAAGATCCATTTACACCCAATAGGTACTATACCTTCTGGTGGATCTACCAAGGTCCAGACTTGGTTTGAGTGCATCGAGTCAATCTCTGACTTCATTGCCTCAAGCCATTTCTCAGAGTCGATATCTGATATCGCCTCGTTGTAGGTTTTGGGATCATCACCATGAGCACCATTACCTATGAGGAACATTTCCTCTACGTCCTCTGAAATAATACCTAAGTATCTTTCAGGGGGACTGGAAACTCTTTCCGATCTACGAGGTGGAGGAGGTAGTGTTCTTATTGGCTCAACCTGATTTGGTTCCACTTGGTCCTTAGCTCGTTCTGCTTGTGAGACTTTCTCATCAAGCTTAATCTGCTTTCCAATGCCACTATCTTGAATAAACTATTTTTCAAGAAATATGGCATGTCGACTCACAATCACATTGTGGTCTTCTGGAATGTAGAAATAGTATCCTAATGACTCTTTAGGATATCCTATGAATCGAGCTCTAAAGGACCTAAACTCTAACTTGTCCGCTTGTTGTCTTTTGACATAAGCCGGACAACCCCAAATTCTGAGATGACTCAGACTTGGTTTCTTACCGTGCCATATCTCATACGGTGTGGTAGGAACGGTTTTAGAGGGAACCCTATTCAGTAAATAGATTGAAGTTAATAATGAATGTCCCCAAAGAAAATCTGGGAGGTCTGTGAAGCTCATCATGGATCGAACCATATCCAATAGAGTCCGATTTCTCCGTTCTGAAACCCCGTTGAGTTGAGGTGTTCCTGGTGGAGTCCATTGAGAGACTATGCCATTTTCCTTAAGATAGTCTAGGAATTCCCGGCTAAGGTATTCACCTCCTCGATCTGATCGAAGAACCTTAATGGGTTTTCCAGTTTGTTTTTCTACTTCATGTCTGAATTCTTTGAACTTTTCAAAGGCTTCAGACTTATGTCTCATAAGATACACATACCCATACCTAGACAGATCATCGGTAAAGGTAATGAAGTAGACAAAATTGCCTCTAGCCGGCACATCAAATGGGCCGCACACATCAGTATGTACTAGGGCAAGGAGATCTGTGGCCCTCTCCCCATGTCCAACAAAAGGGAGTTTAGTCATTTTGCCTTGAAGACAAGATTCACAAGTTGGATATGACTCAAAAGTCAATGGACTCAATAGCCCATTTTTCTCCAATTTGTTAGATCCTATCTTCTGCTATATGACCTAATCTCAGGTGCCATAGATATCTGTCGTTTGGACTATCCCTAGGTCGTTTGGCATTCACATTTTGCTCGATAGTTAAAACAGGTACATCAATATGTAGCTGATAAAGACCATTAATAAGGAAACCATTTGCAATTTTATTTCTTTCATAAAGAATGTTACAATGGTCCTTAAAGAAGGTGATCACATAACCTTCTTGTGCTAAGCATGAAACAGAAATCAAATTCCTGCTAGCTGCAGGCACATAATAACAGTCTTTCAAAACTAAGTCTAAA
>QRFJ01001153.1:57816-140405 GCA_006176705.1 Cocos nucifera | reverse complement strand
CATAGGGCACTCCCTACCACCGAGGTAGATAGATCCCATCTTGATGCAACCAGTTCCTACAATGAACATGTCACAGCAAACATACACCTCAGGGTTCCTATGGCAGGAGACCGAGTAATGGTGTAGTCAAACTATAACACCCTCAAGGTGAACTGCCGATGCATCTTGGGTCAAAGAACAGACACACTACTGCAGCATCGAGTCAGTCATTGACGAGAAGGTAGACTTCCTAATGACTAACCGAGTGGTCACGCCAGTGCCCTCATTCTCTAACGAGTCCTGACTCTTGCCCGGTGTCTCCACACGTAGACTCAAGACTCATCTACTAAAGAGAAGCGATCGTACACCAACCTTCCGGATCAATCACCATCCTCGTGATGATCCTATGGTCGGGAGCTGTTTATGAGTTAATAATGATTATTCATGTCTTAAATTTTCAACTCTTGAAAATATGAATTATCATTACCATTAACTCAAAGGATGTATCACAGACACTAAATACACATGTGTGATAGAAAATAACCCATTTCATTAATTATACTCAAAATTACAATTTTGCCCCTAGAAGTGTATTACAAGTGTCAGCCAATTCTGGCTTCTAGGGCACATATATCTAACAAAGATAATAAGGCAAGATACTACATGTTAGGCTCGATGTCTAATGAGCTTCAACGCCAACATGAAGATATCATAACTACCCACCAAATGTTGGCTCATCTGTAAGAGTTGTTTGGTGAACAGAGTCGTGCAGCCAAATATCAAGTCACTAAATGACTGCTTAAGGCTAAAATACGTGATGGGCAGTCCGTCCAAGATCATTATCTGATGATGATCAAGGACTTGAAAGAGCTTGAGAAGCTCGAAGTGAAGTTAGATCAGGATCTGCAGAATGATATAATTCTATAATCCTTGATTGATGCTTATGGGCAGTTCATCATGAACTACCATATGCATAAACTTCAGAATACTTTGGTCGAGCTTATGAATATGCTGGTTACTACTGAGCTATCTATGAAAGGTTTTAAAGGCTCAGTACTTGCTATGGAATGAACTTCTTTCAAGAGAAAGTCTTTTGGAAAGAAGAAGAAGTCTGTGAAAAAGTAGAAAGTGGAAGGTGGAAAGAAAAAGAAGATAGAGCTGAAGAAGAAGGTCGCTGACAAAGGAAAGTATTTTTATTGTAATACTGACGGCCACTGAAAGCGGAACTGCCCTACATACCTGACCATCCTGAAGAATAAGAAGAAGACAGGTCCTTCTGGAGGTATGCTCGTTATTGAATCTAACCTAACGATTTCTTCTACATCTAGTTGGGTGCTTGACTTTGATTCTAGTGCTCATTTGTGCACTTCCATGTAGGGTCTTGAGGATAGCAGGAGGTTGAGGGATGGTGAGATGATCCTATGCATTGAAAATAGAGCAAGAATTGCTACTGTGGCCATAGGAACCTACCCTTTTTGACTACCATCTGGCTTAGATTTAGTACTTAAGGTTTGTTATTATGTGTCTGCTGCAAGCAGGAATTTGATTTTTGTTTCATGTTTAGCACAAGAAGGCTATGTAATTAGTTTTTTTAAGGACCATTATAATATTCCTTATGAAAGAAATAAAATTGCTAGTGGTTTCCTCATTAACGGTCTCTACTAGTTATATATTGATGTATCTGTCTTTAATATCAAGCAAAATGTGAATGCCATAGGATCAAAACAACCCAAGGATAGTCCAAATGCTAGGTATCTATGGCACCTAAGGCTAGGTCATATAGCAGAAGATAGGGTTAATAAATTGGAGAAAATCGGGCTATTGAGTTCGTTGACTTCTGAGTCATATCAAATTTATGAATCATCTCTTCATAACAAAATGACTAAGCTCCCTTTTGTAGGACATGGGGAAAAGGCCATGGATCTACTTGCCCTAGTACATACTGATGTGTGCGGTCCATTTGATGTGCCGACTAAAGGCAACTTTGTCTACTTCATAACCTTTACCAATGATTTATCTCGATATGGGTATGTGTATCTTATGAGACACAAGTCTAAAGCCTTTGAAATGTTTAAAAAATTCAAACATGAAGTAGAAAGGCAAACTGAAAAACCTATTAAGATTCTTCAATCAGATCGAGAAGGTGAATACCTTAGTTAAAAATTTCTGGACTATCTCAAGCAATATGGCATAGTCTCTCAATGGACTCCACCTGGAACACCTCAACTCAATGAGATTTCAGAACGGAGGAATCGGATCCTATTAGATATGGTCTGATCTATGATGAGCTTCACAGACCTTCTTGATTTTTTTTGGGAACATAGTCTGTTAACTGCTATATATTTACTGAATAGGATTTTCTCTAAAACCGTTCTTACCACACCGTATGAGATATGACATGATAAGAAACCTAGTCTGAGTCATCTCAGAATTTGAGATTGTTCGGCTCATGTCAAATGACAACAAGCAGACAAGTTAGACTATAGGTCCTTTAGAGCTCGATTCATAGGATATCCTAAAGAGTCATTAGGATATTATTTCTACATTCCAGAAGACTACAATGTGATTGTGAGTCGGCATGCCATCTTTTTTGAAAAATAGTTTATTTAAGATGGTGGCATTGGAAAGCAGATCAAGCTCGAGGAGAAAATCTTCCAAGAGCAACAAGCTAAGAATCCTATGGAACCAAATTAGGTTGAGCCAATATAATCACTACCTCCATCTTATAGATCGAAAAGAGTTTTTCCATCCCCCTAAGAGCTACTTAGGTATTATTTTAAAGAAAGTAGAGAGAATGTTCCTGGTAGGTAATGGAGTTCATGGTGATGATCCCAAAACCTATGATGAGGCAAAATCAGATATTGACTCCGAGAAATAGTTAGAGGCAATGAAGTCAGAAATTGACTCGATGCACTCAAACCAAGTCTAGACTTTGGTAGATCCACCTGAAGGTATAGTACCTATTGGGTGTAAATGGATCTATAAAAGAAAAATTGGTGCAGATGAAAATGTGAAGACATTCAAAGCTAAATTAGTGGCAAAAGGGTATAGTCAGCGTAAAGGCATTGACTATCAGGATACCTTTTTGTCAGTAGCCATGCTAAAATCTATCCGCACATTGCTTGCTATTGCAGTCTATTTTGATTATGAAATATAACAAATGGATGTGAAAATGGCGTTCTTAAATGGATACCTTGAGGAAGATATCTATATGGAACAGTCACTAGGTTTCACATCCAGTGATGCTGATCACAAAGTATGCAAACTGCAAAGGTCCATATATGGACTTAAGCAAGCATCTCAGAGTTGGAATACTCATTTTAATGATGTGATCAAATTGTTTGGTTTCATCAAGAATGAGGAGGAACCATGTATTTTCAAAAAAGTCAGTGAGAGCGCTATTATCTTCCTTGTACTGTACGTAGATGATACCCTCCTTATTGGGATTGATATTCCCATGTTGACCACAGTTAAAATGTGGTTATCTAAAAAATTCTCCATAAAAGATGTAGGTGAAAAAGTATCCTTCATTCTAGGAATTAAGGTCTATAGAGATAGACCGAATAGGATGCTAGGTCTTTCACAGAAGATGTACATAGAGGAAGTGCTAAAAAGGTTTATCATGGAAAACTCTAAGAGGGGATTTGTATCCTTCAGACATGGCATTCATCTCTCTAAGAAAATGTGTCCCAACACACCTGAAGAGATTGAACACATGAGCAAGATCCCTTATGCTTCAATAATAGGGAGCCCCATGTATGCCATGTTATGTACACGACCCGATATAGCCCATGCTATGAGTGTCACGAACAAATATCAGTCGAATCCAAGTGAAGAACACTGGACTTCTATGAAATATATCCTTAAGTACTTGAGAAGAACTAAGGATATATTGTTGGTTTTTGATAATGGAGAACTCCAAATCTAGGGGTATACAGACTCAAATTTTATGTCCAATATAGATGATCAAAAGTCAACATCTAGAAGTCTGTTTGTGTGTAATGGTGGTGCTGTCAGTTGATAGAGTTCCAAGCAGACAGTGATAGCAGATTCCATCATGAAAGCAGAGTACATCATTATGTCAGAAGCTACGAAGGAGGCATTCTGGTACAAGAAGTTCACTGCAAAGATCAAAGTGATGCCATTGGATGCCATTCCTCTATACTATGATAATAATGGCACCATAGCCCTTGCTAAGGAGCTGAGGTCTCATCAGAAATCCAAGCACATCGAGCGGCGATACCACCTCATCCATGAATATCTCGAGAAAGGTTACGTCGAGATCAAGAGAGTCGACTTCGTAGATAATGCGACAGACCCACTTATAAAGTTGTTGGGTCAGTAGAAGATCGAAGCCCATCTTGAGAAGATGGGACTAAGATTTGTAGCTAATTGGCTTTAGGTCAAGTGGAAGTTTGTTAGATATGTGTATCCTAGAAGCCAGATTGGGTGACACTTGTAATACACTTCTAAAGGCAAAATTATAATTTTGACTATAAATAATAAAATAGATTGCTTTCTATCCCAGTGTGTATTTGAAAGTGTTTGTGATACATTCCTTGAGTTAATGGTAATGATAGTTCATATTTTCAAGAGTTGAAAATTTAAGATATGAATTTTCATTATTAACTCATAAAATACTTTCAACCGTAGGATCATCATAAGGATGGTGATTGATCCGAAAGGTTGGTGTATGATTACTTCTTTAGGATAGATGGATCTTGAGTCTACGGTGTAGAGACACCGAAGTGAGAATATAAGTACTCGTTAGAGAACAAAGGCATTGAGCGTGACCACCTTGAGCAGTCATGAGGAAGTTTACCTTCTCGTCGATGATTGGCTCAAAGCTACAGTGGTATGTCTGGTTCTTTAACTTGAGGTGCATCGATAGTTCACCTTGAGGTTGTTATAGTTTGATTACACCATAACTCAATCTCCTAGCCATTCAGAACCCTGAAGTATATGTTGGCTATAGCATGTTCATTATAGAAATTGCATTACACCAATAGGGGATCTATCTATCTCGGTAGATGAGGAGCAGCCCTATGATGATCATGAGAATCAAGTCCATAAGCCCATGGCCATGGCAGAGTAAAATAATAGAAAGAGTTCCTATTAGGGTTTTCATATTGAACTTGAATTAAATGATTAATGTTAGATATGTGTGCCCTAGAAGCCAGAATTGGCTGATACTTATAATACACTTCTAAAGGCAAAATTATAATTTTGACTATAAATAATAAAATAGATTATTTTCTATCACATAAGTGTATTTAGTGTCTGTGATACATCCCTTGAGTTAATGATAATGATAATTCATATTTTCAAGAGTTGAAAATTTAAGACATGAATTTTCATTTATCAACTCATAAAATGCTCCTGACCGTAGGATCATCATGAGGATGGTGATTGATCAGAAAGGTTAGTATACAATCGCTTTTTTATAGTAGATGAGTCTTAAGTCTATGATGTAGAGACACCAGAGCGAGAGTACAGGTACTCGTTAGAGAACGAGGGCACTGAGCGTGACCACCTCGAGTAGTCATAAGGAAGTCTACCTTCTCATCGATGACTGACTCGATGCTGCAGTGGTGTGTCTGATTCTTTGACCTGAGGTGCATCGGATAGTTCACCTTGAGGGTGTTATAGTTTGACTACACCATTACTCGATCTCCTAGCCATTCGAAATCCTGAGGTGTATGTTGGCTATAGCATGTTCATTGTAGGAATTGGATTGCATCAAGATGGAATCTATCTACCTCGGTAGTAGAGGAGCAGCCCTATGATGATCATGAGAATCAAGCCCATGGCCATGGCAAAGTGTGAAATAATAGAAAGAGTTTCTATTTAGGTTTTCACATCAAACTTGAATCGAATGATTACATCATATGACAGAGACTAGGGTTTGACGAGTTCACCTTAACCCTAATCTGATCGGGGCTCAAGATAGAAGAACTTAATCACACAGGTAGCTGCACCAAGAGGTTCGCATTCAGCTCTGATGGGTTGCCACCATATACTGCTAGGTGTCACTGGTGGATTTTGGGAGCAATTAGAATGATTTAGATGATCGATCATTCTAGCTGTTCGAATCAGAAGAGTTCTGATCCATCGAAAGGAGTTTCGATGATGTCGATGATAGAGATCATGACATATCCCATTACCATACAGAACTGAACCTAACTGGGTCACACAAACAAGGGTTTGAATCTGGTGATCATCAATTGAACTGATCCAGTTCAATTGATCTGAATGAGATTCAATTAGGTTCAAGGAAATCGTGCTAGCACTCGATTGAACCTAACGTTCTTCTTTTACTATCATAAATAAGTTGTCCTGTCTGAGCCAAAGGAGTTTGTGCTCAATCAGAGGCCTTCATATGGTCTGACTGGAGGTTGTCCAAGTCAGAAAAGGTTGTCTTATTTTGTAAGACATTACCTGCCATTTTTGGTCACCTGCCATTTCTTGTTCTTTGACTTTGGTCAAAAGTCTACCTTTGACTGGTCAAACGTTGACCATTGACACTTTGACTTTTGACCACATGTCATGCACCTATTGGAGAGCTGGTGGGGGCCTGTCCCCCTGCCAGAACCTGGCAAGGAAGAGGGCGCATGCCACCCTAGGCGTGTGCCCAAGTTGGAGGCGCCTAGGAGTCCTTGTTGGACAAGGACTCCATCTCCTTTTTGGATTCCAATTAGAGTTCTTCTAAGAACCAACTTTGACTGGTCTTAGGCACCCTCTAAGGAGGAATCCAGGGGACTCTATTCCCACCAATCAGATTTAGATCTGATTTCACAAAGGATTGTGATTGGTTGGGAAGAAGAGGAGTTGGATCACAGTTAGTCTATAAATAAGACCCTGTACGCGCAACTCAGAACTCAAAGATTGATGAGATAAGTTGAGAAACCCCATGCCCCAAGGCTGCCTCTCCCCTCCTTCCTCCATGCCAAACCTCACCTTCTCCCTCTCCTCTCCACATCCAAAAGGAGTTTTGGACCTTGGTTGGTGCAATCCAGATCAAAGAAAGGCGATCAAAAGCAAGAAGGCTGCGCTGCTGCAAAGGACGATGACTGCTGATCTTCAAAAGGAGTTTTGAAGATCCTCCAGATCAGATCCAGATCTGATTTTTGGAGATGTGATAGAGAAGAAGAGGATCTCCAGATCCAGCCTGAGTGGATACCGGTAGAGGCCAGGCGCTTGCGTGGCTAGATCCAGAACCTTCCGCTGCAAACAGGATCATCAACGGGTAATAGGATTACCCAAATCAGGTAAATTAAATTTGATTTAATTTATTTTAATTTTATTTTAATTAAAATTAAAATAATCTAAAAATTAGATCTAAAATATTATCAGATCTGATAGATCAAAAGAAAATTTTTTTTGAAATATATCTCTTGATCTGATCAGATCTGAACGAACCTGGACCTGGAAATCGAAAATCAGGATTTCCCTTCAACTGGTATCAGAGCCATGGTTCTAAAAATTATTTAGATCTGATTTTAAATTTATTTTAATTAAAAAATAATTGATTTAGATGTCACATGAGATGTGATCAGATCTGAAATCAGAAAAAATTAAAATTAAATGATTTGGATCTAAGATTAGAAGATATGCATGACTAGTTCTAAGAATAGAATAGTTCTATAGAATAGTCTTGCATGTTTTTGATTTAATCTGATTAAATCATATTTTAGATCTTTTTATTTACTATTTTTTGATATTATAAGTGTTATAATAACATCTAAAAAATAGCAAATAAAAATTATTTAATTTTAAAATATCATATGAGATATGATTGATGCATGTCTAGACTAGTTGTAGAATAGTTCTACATAATTAGTTGTCTAGATTAGAATTTATTTTGATTAGATCAATTTAAATCTAATTTTTTAGATTATTATGAGATAATTTAGATCTAAAAATATGCATGATTCGATACATGAGATGTATGCAAAATATGCCATGATTAGATCTAATTTGTATATGAGATATATGATATAGATCTAAAACTATTTTGTAGTATTGCATGTTCCTGATTAAGGCATTCCTCTTGGCCGTCCGGTCATAAGAACGAAGAAGGATTTAAAGGCCCTCTCTTCCCATTCGATGGGGTGTTCTTATGATGTGTAGGGGTGCTGCGCATGTTCGTCCTTAATCAGAAATCAAAAACCCAAAACTTACTTTCTGCAAAACCCTAGATCCTGAAACCCTAGGATTTATTGTGCATATTTTGTTTATGAACCCTACTTAATTAAGAATTAAGATTATGAAATATTAATTAGGATCTAAAATTGAGAATTTTAGATCTAAGACATATTCATAATACTGGGTTCGGGCTTGGGTAGCTCAATTAGGTCTAAGCGGTTGATCAAACCGAATCAAGAGTTGGTTAGATGGGATCAACAATGCTTAAATTGACCAGCCTAATAGGATTAAGTCTGGGTCAAGATCGAGTCACGATCAAGCAAGACCTAATTAGGCTCAGAGGTTAGAGTCTGGATTGTAGGCTAACCCAATTGGTTCTGGCTCAACAATTTGGTGTCTAAGGTAAGTTTGGCACATACGACCGACTGATTTTTAATTGGAAGCTACTCGACCTGAATGCATTCTTGTACGAGTTAATGGCATATTCCTTCCACCGGTCTCACTTACCTGGCCATATCTGTTGACACAGTTCTGATCTGAGGTGGTCAATAATCCGAGCTAACCCATGCCACTAGGTTAGTCATAATTGTTATGACTATGACAAGTCTAGTTTAATGAGACCTGAATCAATTCTCCCTAAGAAAAGATTAAGTCTGAGGTCTTCCACCATTGTAGATGTGCGGGCCCTTTCCGGGGTTGATTGTTCTCGGACTGGATACAGTGGCTCAGTTGCACCGGGAAAGATGCAACCATGTCTATTAGGCATTGGATGCTATGGGCTGGAGGATGAGTTGGGCTCAATATTTCTGGATACGGTGAGAGACTCAATTAGGAACCCAGTCTATGCAAATGGTGGGTCTGACTTAACTAAGGAGTGGATCAATATTTCGGATATGGTGAGATTCATGAATTAGAGACCAAGTTTGGGTGCACCATGATTAGAGAATCATTGAACAAGAGTTGTTCACTCATTGGCTAACCCATCACCAATAACTGTTAGGTGAGGTGATGAGTCAGTTGGTGAGACCGCACCACCCACTAGAAATCATTAATCATGGAGATTTTTGCATCTCTACAGAGGGAGTGTAGGGATCCGAGAAAATAGTGGGAGCTAATTTGTTTAAAAATAAAATTCCTAAATAAATTGGTCAAGTCAATAATTACAGTATCTAACTAGAATCTTTGACTCTCTACAGGAAAATGTCTGCGTCCAACCCATTGGCACGTATCCTGGACACACATAGACTGACCGGACCCAATTATAAAGATTGGCTCAGGAACTACAAAATTATTTTGGGTTTCGAGAAGTTAACCCATGTATTGGACCAGGACCCTCCCACCTTACCAGTCCATCCATCCATTGAACAGAGAGCGTCTCTGGAAAAATGGATAGACGAAGATAATAAGGCCAGATATTACATGTTGGGCTCGATGTCTGATGAGCTCCAGCGCCAACATGAAGATATCGGGACTGCTCGCCAAATGTTGGCTCACCTGCAGGAGATGTTTGGTGAACAGAGTCGCGCAGCCAAATATCAAGTCACGAAATGACTTTTTAAGGCTAAGATGCGTGATGGGCAGTCAGTCCAAGATCACTGTCTGACAATGATCAAGGACATGGAAGAGCTTGAGAAGCTCGGTGTGAAGTTAGACTTGGACCTGCAGAATGATATTATTCTGCAATCCTTGACTGATGCATATGGGCAATTCATCATGAATTACCACATGCATAAACTTCAAAATTCCTTGGCCGAATTAATGAATATGCTGGTTACCGCTGAGCTTTCTATGAAAGGTTCTAAAGGCTCAGTTCTTGCTATGGAATGGACTTCTTCCAAAAGAAAGTCTTATGGAAAGAAAAAGAAGTCTGTGAAAAAGCAAAAGGTGGAAGGATCAAAGAAGAAGAAAGCAGAGCCGAAGATGAAAAGGCCGATGTCAAAGGAAAGTGTTTCCATTGCAACAGCGACGGCCATTGGAAGCGGAACTGCCCTACTTACCTGGCCACCCTGAAGAACAAGAAGGAAGGTCCTTCTGGAGGTATGCTCGTTATTGAGTCTAACCTTACGGTTTCTTCTGCATCCAGTTGGGTGCTTGACTCTGGTTCTAGTGCTCATCTGTGCACTTCCATGCAGGGTCTTGAGGATAGCAGGAGGCTGAGGGATGGAGACATGATCCTACGCATCGGTAATGGAGCAAGAGTTGCTGCAGTAGCCGTGGGAACATACCCTCTTCGATTACCATCTGGTTTAGACTTAGTTTTGAAAGACTGTTATTATGTGCCTGCAGCTAGCAGGAATTTGATTTCTGTTTCATGCTTAGCACAAGAAGGCTATGTGATTACCTTCTTTAAGGACCATTGTAACATTCTTTATGAAAGAAATAAAATTGCAAATGGTTTTCTTATTAATGGTCTTTATCAGCTACATATTGATGTACCTATTCTAACTATCGAGCAAAACGTGAATGCCAAACGACCTAGGGATAGTCCAAACGATAGATATCTATGGCACCTGAGATTAGGTCATATAGCAGAAGATAGGATCAACAAATTGGAGAAAAATGGGCTATTGAGTCCATTGACTTTCGAGTCATATCCAACTTGTGAATCTTGTCTTCAAGGCAAAATGACTAAACTCCCTTTTGTTGGACATGGGGAAGAGGGCCACAGATCTCCTTGCCCTAGTACATACTGATGTGTGCGGCCCATTTGATGTGCCGGCTAGAGGCAATTTTGTCTACTTCATTACCTTTACCGATGATCTATCTAGGTATGGGTATGTGTATCTTATGAGACACAAGTCTGAAGCTTTTGAAAAGTTCAAAGAATTCAGACATGAAGTAGAAAAACAAACTGAAAAACCCATTAAGGTTCTTCGATCAGATCGAGGAGGTGAATACCTTAGCCGAAAATTCCTAGACTATCTCAAGAAAAATGGCATAGTCTCTCAATGGACTCCACCAGGAACACCTCAACTCAACGGGGTTTCAGAATGGAGAAATCGGACTCTATTGGATATGGTTCGATCCATGATGAGCTTCACAGACCTTCCTGATTTTCTTTGGGGACACTCATTGTTAACTTCAATTTATCTACTGAATAGGGTTCCCTCTAAAACCGTTCCTACCACACCGTATGAGATATGGCACGGTAAGAAACCAAGTCTGAGTCATCTCAGAATTTGGGGTTGTCCGGCTCATGTCAAAAGACAACAAGCGGACAAGTTAGAGTTTAGGTCCTTTAGAGCTCGATTCATAGGATATCCTAAAGAGTCATTAGGATACTATTTCTACATTCCAGAAGACCACAATGTGATTGTGAGTCGACATGCCATCTTTCTTGAAAAATAGTTTATTCAAGATAGCGGCATTGGAAAGCAGATTCAAGCTTGATGAGAAAGTCTCACAAGTACAACGAGCTAAGGACCAATTGGAACCAAATCAGGTTGAGCCAATAAGAACACTACCTCCTCCACCTCGTAGATCGGAAAGAGTTTTTCCATCCCCCTGAAAGATACTTAGGTATTATTTCAGAGGAAGTAGAGAAAATGTTCCTCGTAGGTAATGGTGCTCATGGTGATGATCCCAAAACCTACAATGAGGCGATATCAGATATCGACTCCGAGAAATGGCTAGAGGCAATGCAGTCAGAAATTGACTCGATGCACTCAAACCAAGTCTGGACCTTGGTAGATCCACCAGAAGGTATAGTACCTATTGGGTGTAAATGGATCTTCAAGAGAAAGATTGGTGCAGATGGGAATGTGGAGACATTCAAGGCTAGACTAGTGGCAAAAGGTTATAGTCAACGCGAAGGCATTGACTATCAGGATACCTTTTCCCCAGTGGCTATGCTAAAATCCATCCGCACATTGCTTGCCGTTGCAGCCTATTTCGATTATGAAATATGGCAAATGGACGTAAAAATGGCATTCTTAAATGGATATCTTGAGGAAGATATCTATATGGAACAGCCGCTAGGTTTCACATCCAGTGATACTGATCACAAGGTTTGCAAGCTGCAAAGGTCCATATATGGACTTAAGCAAGCATCTCGGAGCTGGAACACTCATTTCAATGATGTGATCAAAAAGTTTGGTTTCATCAAAAATGAAGAGGAACCATGTGTTTTCAAAAAGGTCAGTGGGAGCGCTGTTGTCTTCCTCGTATTGTACGTGGATGACATCCTCCTTATTGGGAATGATATTCCCATGTTGACGATCAGTCAAAATATGGTTGTCCAAGGAATTCTCCATGAAAGACCTAGGTGAAGCATCCTTTATTCTAGGAATTAAGGTCTATAGGGATAGACCGAATAGGATGCTAGGACTTTCACAGAAGATGTACATAGAGGAAGTACTAAAGAGGTTTAGTATGGAAAACTCTAAGAGGGGATTAATACCCTTCAGACATGGTATTCATCTTTCCAAGAAGATGTGCCCTAGCACACCTGAGGAAATAGAATGCATGAGCAAGATCCCTTATGCTTCTGCAATAGGGAGCCTCATGTATGCCATGCTATGTACACGACCTGATATAGCCCATGCTGTGAGTGTCACAAGCAGATATCAGTCAAATCCAGGTGAAGAACACTGGACTTCTGTGAAATGTATCCTTAAGTACTTGAGAAGAACTAAGGATATGATGTTGGTCTTTGGTAATGGAGAACTCCAAGTCCAGGGATACACAGACTCGGATTTCATGTCCGATATAGATGATCGAAAGTCGACATCTGGGAGTCTGTTTGTGTGCAATGGTGGTGCTGTCAGCTGGAAGAGTTCCAAGCAAACAGTGATAGCAGATTCCACCATGGAAGCAGAATATATCGCTGCATCAGAGGCTGCGAAGGAAGCATTCTGGTACAAGAAGTTTGCTGCAGAAATTGGAGTAATGCCATCAGATGCCATTCCTCTATACTGCGACAACAATGGCGCCATAGCCCTTGCTAAGGAGCCGAGGTCTCACCAGAAATCCAAGCACATTGAGCGGCGATACCACCTCATCCGCGATTACC
Source organism: Cocos nucifera (assembly GCA_006176705.1). NCBI lineage: Eukaryota > Viridiplantae > Streptophyta > Magnoliopsida > Arecales > Arecaceae > Cocos > Cocos nucifera. The sequence goes on along the minus strand of QRFJ01001153.1, from coordinate 127,270 downwards.
TCGAGAAGGGTTACGTCGAGGTCAAGAGAGTCAACTCCACAGATAATGTGGCAGACCCACTTACAAAGCCGTTGGGCCAAGCAGAAGATCGAAGCCCACCTTGAGAAGATGGGACTTAGACTTGTAGCCAATTGGCTTTAGGACAAGTGGGAGATTGTTAGATATATGTGCCCTAGAAGCCAGAATTGGCTGACACTTGTAATACACTTCTAGGGGCAAAATTATAATTTTGACTATAAATCAATAAAATGGGTTATTTTCTATCACATATGTGTATTTAGTGTCTGTGATACATCCTTTGAGTTAATGGTAATGATAATTCATATTTTCAAGAGTTGAAAATTTAAGACATGAATAATCATTATTAACTCATAAAATGCTCCCGACCATAGGATCATCACGAGGATGGTGATTGATCCGAAAGGTTGGTGTACAATCGCTTCTCTTTAGTAGATGAGTCTTGAGTCTACGGTGTGGAGACACCGGAGCGAGAGTACAGGTACTCGTTAGAGAACGAGGGCACTGAGCGTGACCACCTCGAGTAGTCATTAGGGAGTCTACCTTCTCGTCAATGACTGACTCGATGCTGCAGTAGTGTGTCTGGTTCTTTGACCTGAGGATGCATCGGACAGTTCACCTTGAGGGTGTTATAGTTTGACTACACCATTACTCGGATCTCCTAGCCATATGGAACCCTGAGGTGTATGTTGGCTATAGCATGTTCATTGTAGGAACTGGATTGCATCAAGATGGAATCTATCTACCTCGGTGGTAGAGGAGCAGCCCTATGATGATCATGAGAATCAAGTCCAGAAGTCCATGGCCATGGCAGAGTGAAATAATAGAAAGAGTTTCTATTTAGATTTTCACATTGGACTTGAATCGAATGATTACATCATATGACAGAGAAACTAGGGTTTGACGAGTTTCACCTTAACCCTAATCTGATCGGGGCTCAAGATAGAAGAACTTAATCACACAGGTAGCTGCACCAAGAGGTTCGCATTCAGCTCTGATGGGTTGCCACCATATACTGCTAGGTGTCACTGGTGGATTTTGGGAGCAATTAGAATGATTTAGATGATCGATCATTCTAGCTGTTCGAATCAGAAGAGTTCTGATCCATCGAAAGGAGTTTCGATGATGTCGATGATAGAGATCATGACATATCCCATTACCATACAGAACTGAACCTAACTGGGATCACACAAATAAGGGTTTGAATCTGGTGATCATCAATTGAACTGATCTAGTTCAATTGATCTGAATGAGATTCAATTAGGTTCAAGGAAATCGTGCTAGCACTCGATTGAACCTAACGTTCTTCTTTTACTATCATAAATAAGTTGTCTGACTGAGCCAAAGGAGTTTGTGCTCAATCAGAGGCCTTCATATGGTCTGACTGGAGGTTGTCCAAGTCAGAAAAGGTTGTCTTATTTTGTAAAAGACATTACCTGCCATTTTTGGTCACCTGCCATTTCTTGTTCTTTGACTTTGGTCAAACAGTTGACCTTTGACCCTTGAACTTTGACTTTTGACCACATGTCATGCACCTATTGGAGAGCTGGTGGGGAGCCTTGTCCCCTCTCTAGAACCTGGAAAGAAGGGGCACATGCCTAGGATGGCATGCGCCCATGGACAGGGACATTGGAGTCCCATATGGATGGGACTCCAGGTTGCTTCTTGATTTCTACTTAGGTGACTCTTAGGTATCTACTTTGACTAGTCTTAGGCGCCATCTAAGAATGAACCTATGGATCTCTCATCTGATTGGATCAGGTGATGTCATCCCATCAATCAAATTTAGATCTGATTTCATGAAGCAATGTAATTGGCCAGGGTGATGCATCACTGCATGGCGTAGCAGAGTCTATAAAAAGATCCTATCTGCGCCCACTTTTGAGAACTCCTCTTTCAAGCCACGCCCCAAGGCTGCCCTTCTTTCTTCTCCATGCCACCATCTAATCTTCTCTCTCCTCTCCACGCTCAAGAAAGTTAGGCCTTCAGATTAGTGCGAGTCAGGTAAGAAAAGGCTGATGAAAAAGGAAGAAGGCGGCACTGCTGCAAAAATGATGGGTGATCTTCGAAGAAGTTTTGAAGATTCTCCAAACCAGATCCAGATCTGATTTTTGGAGAAAAGAAAGAGAAGGAAAAGATCTCCAGATCCAGTCTAAGTGGATACCGATAGAGGCCAGGCGCTTACGTGGCTAGATCCAGAACCTCAGAACTTCGATAGGATCATCAACGGGTAATCAGATTACCTAGAATCAAGGTAAAACTAATTCAAAATTAATTTAGTTTTATTTTCTTATTCATCAGATCATAAAATTAAATATGAAAAGTGTTAGATTTGATCTAGATCTAAGAGAAAATTTTTGAAATATACCTCTCGATCCAATCAGATCTGAATGAATCTGATCCAAAAAATCAAGATTTTCCTTCAATTAATTTATATGACGGATATTAGGGTTTGACGAGATCATCTTAACCCTAATTTGGTCAGAGCTCGAGAAAGAGGAACCTAATCACATAGGTAACTACACTGAGAGATTCGTTTTTAGTTTTTATGGATTGCTACCATATGCTGCTAGATATCACTGATGGATTTTGGGAGTAATTAGAATGATTTGACTGATCGATCATATTAGTTGTCTGAATCAGAAAAGTTTTGATCCATCGGAAGGTATTTTGATAATGTCGATGATAGAGATCATGACATATCCCATTACCATACAGAACTGAATCTAACTGGATCACACAAATAAGATTTGGATGTGGATGTCATCAATTAGACTAACCCAGTTCAATTGATTTAAATAAGATTCAATTAGGTTCAAGAAAATCATGCTAGCATACGATTGAGCCTAATATTCTTCTTTAATAATCATTAAAGCTTATCTCGATTGAGCCAAATGTATTTAGGCTCACTCAGAAACCTTTACTTGGTCTGACTGGAGCTTGTTCAGATCAGAAAAAAGTTATCTTAATTTATGAGATAAATTTAAGACAACACCTGTCATTTTTGATCACCTGCTAATTCCTATTTTTGAAAATTGGTCAAATGTTGACCCTAGACATTTGGACATCTGCCTATGTATCATGCACCTATAGGAGAGTACCTAGGGCCTTATTCTCCTGCTAAATGCAGATAGAAATAGGGTACATGCCTAGGGAGGCGTGCACCCCATGAGGATAAAGGAGAAGTCCTATACAGATGGGACTCGAGGGTTGCTTTGGGGGATTAAACTATGTGTTGTCAAGAACTCTTGTTTGATCCGATCTTGGCGCCACCTTAGGAGGGTTTTTAGGGTCTCTCATCTGATTGGATTAGATGATGTCATCCCACCAATTAGATTTAGATCTGATTTCTTAAAGTGCCTTGATTGGTCTAGATGATGTGGCACTGCATGGTGCAGCAGGCTCTATATAAACCCTGTCTGTGCCTAGATTTTTAATGCTTCTACCTTTAGCCCATGCCATAAAGCCTCTCTCCCTCCTCCATGCCACCCTCTGGTCCTCTCTCTCCTTCTCATGCCTAAGGGATTTTGGGCATGAATAAGGTGCAATCCAAGCAAGTGAAAGGCACCCGAAAAGGAAGAAGGCAGCACTGCTACAAGACACAATGATAGTTCTTCAAAAGAAGTTTTAAAGACCTTCAAGATTAGATCTATATCTGATTTTTGGAGGATTGATTGAGAAAGAGAAGATCTCTAGATCCTGCCTGAGTGGATATCGGTAGAGGCTAAGCGCTTGCATGGCTGCATCCAAAACCTCAGGCAAACATCGGAACCATCACAAGATAATTTAAATTATCCAAAATAAAGGTATAATTAAATTAGATTTAATTTTTATTTTTATTTTATTTTTATTATCATATCAATAGATCAGATCTGAGGAGTCTCAATTTGATCAGGAACACAGAGAAAAAAATTTTGAAATATCCCTCCTGATCCAATTAGATCTGAATGAACTTGACCTAAAAAATAGGTTTTTTCCTTCACCAAGTCTGCCCACCCCTATTTCATCCCCGATAACTCAAGCTCTAACTGCAGTAATGGTGGATGCAGAGTAGTTCAACCTACTAGTCCAGTAGGTTCGCGACCTCATGGAAGCAGTACAGGCCATACGGCAGCAGCAGCCTCCGATGCCATTTCCATCGGAGCAGGATTCTTCGGAGCCTTATGATTCGGTCTGGGGACGACTGACTCGAGCTAGCTAGTCGGTGACCTCTGAAAAAGGAAAGCAGAGGGCCGAGAGCCCCTACTCTGATCATGACTCTACCTCTAGGGACATTCTTCCTCCGTTTAACCAGAAGACCTTGGAGACCCACGATCGAGAGGATCTTCTGGACCAAAAACTGCAAGAGATGAATCGACAAATCGAGCAACTCCGTCGTGCTCCCCCCTCCCATGGTAATGATATCTGTACTGACCCTCTTTTCTCTCACCGCATTATGCAGGAACCTATCCTGCCGAACTTCAAGCTTCCTCAATTCAAGAGCTACGATGGGACTACCGATCCGGTCGACCACTTGGAAGCCTTTCGAATGATGATGCTGCTTCATGATGCACTAGACGCCATCCTCTGCCGAGCCTTTCCATCCACTTTGAAGGGAGCAGTCAGAAATTGGTATTCAACCCTTAAGCTAGATACCATCATTTTCTTTGATCAAATGAGCCACCAATTCGTGGCACATTTCATTAGCAGCCGATGCACCCATCGAGGTTCTGACTTTCTCATGAACATAAAGCAACAAGAGGGAGAACCCATCCAAGCTTATGTCAATTGCTTCAATGTAGCTGCCCTAGAAGTTCAAAATTTGGACCAATCTATCGCTATGGCCGCACTAAAAGACACCCTTCAGAAGAACAACCTACTATTCTTCCTGGAGAAGAAGTATCCCAGAAATTTTGCTGATATGTTAGCTCAAGCTAAAGACTATGCCTGAGCAGAAGTGGCCTTCAAGACTAAGGATAATGAAGCAGTAGAAGAATGTTGAATAGGCGAGCCAAGTAGGCCCGCATTTGAAGAGAAGCCGAATGAGGTTCGACTACGCTCTCGAACTCCTCTTGAGCGCAAGCAAGCCCGAATCCCTCCCTGGGCTCGAAAGCAGGAAAGCCCTAATAGACGGGTGCGGCGGGGCTCTCCCCTTCGAAGGTTCCACAACTATGCCCTCCTCAATGCTCTAAAAATACAAGTACTGATGGAGATCAAGGAGCAACTACCTAGACCGAAGAGGATGCACTCTCATCCTAGCAAGCACAATCCCAATAAGTACTGCCTCTATTATCATGACCATGGTCATGATACAGAAGAATGTATCCAGCTCTAAGATGAGATCGAGGAGCTCATCAGGCGAGGAAGGCTCAATCGATTCCTGTGACATCGGCCTAAAAAAAGAGAGGATCGATCAAGGGCACTGCCGCAACCTGATCCACTGAGGGAGAAGGAGCGATAGGCAGATAGGCCACCCCTCAGCATCATCAACACCATCTCTGGGGGACCTCAACGAGGGGAGGCTAGCAAACTAGCAGAGCCTAAGAAGAGCTGGAGAACTAAGGAGCCCATTGCTTGCACCCACGAGGATGCCCAGGGAGTTCAGTTTCTGCATATCGATATGGTTGTAATTGCTTTCAAAATTGCAAACTATGATGTACGCCGCATCCTTATTGATAATAGAAGCTCAGTAGATGTCTTATTTTATGATGCTTTCTCCAAAATGTCTATATCTAATGGTCGGTTGGGGCCAATAAACTTCCCATTAGTGATCTTTACTAGTGATGCAGTACTGGTTGAGGGCATAATAACTTTGGTTGTGGCTGTAGGACAATATCCAAGGCAGTCCATGGCACAGGTGGACTTCCTAATAGTGAAAGCCACGTCAGCTTATAACACGATCCCCGGCCGACCTGCTCTAAATGCACTTTGGGCAATAGTGTCAACATATTATTTGAAGGTGAAGTTCTCAACAAGCCATGGGATCGGAGAGATCAAAGGAGACTAGACCTTGGCGAGGCACTATTACTCCATGGCCCTATAGAAAAACACCCAGCCCAGCCTATGCCCAGTTGATGGACTGGATGTCCGCAACAACCTTATGGAGGAGCGGGGAGAGCCTATGGAAGACCTCATTTTCATCCCATTAAATGATAGAAATATGGAGCACACTGTACAGATCGGCTCCAACTTGAGGGATGAAGTTTGAGAGCAACTCATTACCTTCCTTCAAGAAAATGCGGACGTCTTCGCCTGGGTCTCAGTGGATATGCTGGGGATTGATGCCGAGGTCATGGAACATTAGCTGACTGCTGATCCCAGGTGTCGGCCAGTAAAAGAGAAGATACGTATCCATGCTCCGGAGAGACAGAAAGTAATTGCAGAAGAAGTTGACAAACTCCTCAAGGCTAGATTCATCCGAAAAGTTAACTACTTATGCTGGGTCTCAAATGTGATGCTCGTCAAAAAGGCGAATGGCAAGTGGAGTGTGTGTATAGACTTTAAAATGCTGAACAAAGCTTGCCTAAAAGATAGCTACCCCCTGCTCAGGATTGATCAACTAGTGGATGCAACCTCGGGCCATGAGCTTCTCACTTTCATGGATGCATTTTTTGACTATAACCAAATTTGGATAGCACTAGAGGATGAAGAGAAAATTACTTTTATTACTGACCATCATCTTTACTATTACAGGGTCATGCCTTTCAGACTCAAGAATGCAGGGGCAACATACCAGCGCCTAGTCAACGAAATCTTCAGAGAGCAGATCGGTCAAAACATAGAGGTGTACGTGGATGACATGCTCATCAAGAGCTGAGCTTCAATAAATCACATCATCAACCTTGAAGAGACCTTCAGTGCACTTAAAAAGTACAAGATGAAGCTGAATCCGACCAAGTGCGCCTTCGGTGTGACCGTAAAAAAGTTCTTAGGATTTACGGTATCGAGGCATGAGATTGAGATAAATCCGAAGAAAATTTGGGCTATTCAAAAAATAACCACTCCAAAAATGATTAAAGAAGTTCAGCGTCTAACTGAAAAAGTGGCATCCCTAAATCACATCATCTCGAGATCGACCGAACGATGCATGCCCTTCTTTCAAGTTCTCAAGTAGTCAAAGAGCTTTTGTTGGATAGTGAAATGCCAACAGGCATTCGAGGAGCTTAAAAACTACCTCGGCTCATCCCCACTGCTGGTAAAGCCTAAGCCTTGAGAAGAATTATTTTTGTACCTAGTAGTCTCCCCAGCAGCCCTGGTAGCGGTCCTGGTCAAGGAGGAAATGAAAGTACAGTGGTTGATCTACTACATAAGCTGAGTCCTGAGGGATGCAGAGATTAGATACTCTAAGTTAAAAAAATTGACTTACTCTCTTTTAATTACTATCAGGAGACTCCGACCTTACTTTCAGGGGTACACCATAACTGTTCTCATGGATCAACCAATTAAAGTAGTTCTTCATCAAACGGATGCCTTTAGAAGAATCGCAAAATAGGCAATCGAGCTTACAAAATTTGACATCAACTACCGACCTCGACCGTCTATCAAAGCCTAGATATTAGTAGATTTTATAGTAGAATGCACCATTCCAGATGAAGTCGAGCTTGAACAGAACAAAATCAGCATCCCATGGTTGCAACCGAGCCCCCCGAAGGGAGTGCCAATCTTTTTGAAGGTTTTTGAATCCTGTACGTAGATGGTTCATCCAATACTGCTGGAGCAGGCGCAGGGTTGATCTTGGTTAACCCCGAGGGAGTCGTCGTCGAATATGCACTATGCTTCGAATTCTCTATAACTAATAATGGGGCCGAATATGAAGCTCTAATCACTGGGTTGAAAATAGTAAAAGAGTTAGAAGTAGATCGGCTCCAAGCTTTCAGTGATTCTCAGCTAGTGGTCGGACAGGTTAGCAGCAGCTATGAAGCCCGGGAGGAAAGCATGATGAAATATCTTGAGAAAGTAAAGAACTTAACTTCGGCCTTCAATAGTTTTAGCATTCAATGGATTCCGAGGGTAGAAAATACGAGAGCCGATCTTCTCTCTAAATTGGCCACTTTAGCCCCAGTCGAACTGCCCAAAGAAGTATTTTTTAAAATCTTAAAGTGCCCAAGCTCAGAGGAATTATATCCCGTTATGCAGGTTGAGCATGAGCCGAGTTGGATCGACCCGCTAGTTGCCTACCTCAATGATGAAATTCTTCCTCATGATCCAAAAGAAGCTCAAAAACTCAGGAATCAAGCTTTCCGATATGTTCTATATGAAGGCAAACTGTATAAAAGATCGTATTCTCTACTGCTCTTGAGATGTCTCCAACCTTCAGAGGCCAACTTCGCATTATGAAAAGTGCATGAGAGAATTTATGGAAGTCATGTAAGAGCTAGATCCCTATCACAAAGACTACTTTAGTAGGGGTACTATTGGCCAATCTTATACCATAACTCTATAGAGTATGTAAAGAAATATGATCGCTGTCAGAGAAATACAAATATACAAAGACAGCCGGCCTTCGAGCTTGCTCCATTAAGCACACCTTGGCCATTCGTATAGTGGGGAATGGATATACTTGGCCTCTTTCTAATGATATCTGGACAATAAAAGTTTCTTCTGATTGCGATCGACTACTTTACCAAATGGGTCGAGGTCAAACCATTAGCAAAAATTACTAAGACTAAGGTACAAGACTTCATCTGAAAGTCAATCATCTGTCGGTTTGGTCTGTCCCGAACTCTCATAATGGATAATGGGTGACAGTTCGTTGGAATGAGGTTCACTAAGTTCTACGAAGATCTAAACATCTTCCATCACTTCACGTCAGTGGACCATCCATAGGTAAATGATGAAGCAGAGATGACTAACAGAATTTTACTGTAGCGCATCAAGACAAGGCTTGAAAGAGCAAGGGAGATTTGGGCGGACGAACTCTACCACATTCTCTAGACGTACCAAACTACTCAAAGGCTACCGATTGAAAAAACACCGTTCGCCTTGGTCATTGGAATAGAGGTAGTCATCCCAATCGAGCTTAAACTTCCATCAGCATGGGTCGTGGCCTTCAATGAGCAGCATAACTCACAAGACCTCAGAGATAACCTCGATCTATTGAAGAAAAAAAGAAAAAAAGCCCAAGTTTGGATGGCAGCCTACAGACGAAGAATAGCCAGATACTATAATTCAAAAGTAAAAAGCAATGCATTTAGGGTAGGGGACTTGGTGCTCCAGCGAGCACCCATTTTGCAACCTCAGAATCAAGGAAAGCTTATCCTGAATTGAAAAGGTCCGTATAAAGTAGAGGAGGTCGTCTAGTCCGAAACTTATCGCTTGAAGGAGCTCGGAGGAACAACACTTCTGATAAGATCGCGATGTTGTCATTAAGACATCGTGTTTATCAGTTTAATCTAACTTTTTAAAATAATTAAAAATACGTAGATAGTAGTGAGTCGGGTCGAATCCATGGAAAGGTAGTATTTTAGTTTTAAAATCTTTAATTTTTGGAAAGAAAAAGAAAAGGATTTGAGTTTTGAAATCAAAAGTGAAGTCAAAAAATTAAAAGTAAAAATTAAAAGATGCAAAAGTTTAAACTTGATACTAATATCTACTAGTTAGATCTTAGCATCAACTTGTAATAAAATAAAAAATAATAATTAAAGTGTAGAAATTAAATTATAATAAAAATAAAGAGCATGAAATTAAAAAGCATAAAAATAATTATTGCATTGATTAAAATTTTAGGATTTAAATACATGAAATTTAAAAAATAAAATAAAATAGCTTGATCTCTAATCTTGGATCGGCATTAGCAGAAAGATGGTGTAGAAGCCTAGCTCTTCTTCTCGGCATCCATTTCTTTGAAGCAGTCTCTGATCCAAAGCCTGGCTTCATCCTATACCAAAGCTTCACCTTGATCAAAGATTGTGAATTTTGGAGGCCTGGGGTCTTATTTATAGATGTTGGAAGGTTGGAGACTTTTCTGCAGGCAATATGGGACTAAGGAGGTCTTTGATCGTCAAAATATGGAGAAATTCGAGTGAAAATCAGATTAAAAGGAGTCCTAGATGAATTCTATTACTTTGGTGAAATCTAGCCGTTCAATAGAAATCCAACAGACCAAAAATTATCAAAATTAGATGTGTATTGATCCATATTAGGTTGGATTAAATTCTAGCCATTGATCGCATGTTGATGGAGAAAATCTGACCACTGATCGTGCATCGGGAGTCCTGATCACCGTCGGGAGCATTCTGGACCGTCGGATCATCCACTAGATCGAGCACTGCTATTCGATGGCGATCCGCATGAAGTCTGAAGCTGAATCAAAGTAAGAAATTCTCTCCACCATTTGATCTTGACTGCAATCAACCATAGCCACATGATCGCATAATTACTATTCCCATGGACCGCGTGGACCGACTGCACCGTACACCATAACGAATCAGCATCTCCTATCGCTAAGTGAAAAATTCAAAATGCTCTGTGAGCCATGATAGATTTTCTATGAACCCTTTAAGGATCTAGGTCCACCATGTGTCACTCCATGATTCGTCGGTTTTTGCTGAGCTGACGGTCCACGCCTAGATCGTGGATCGACTGACGGTTTTCATAGCTAAGTCGACTTATGTAGCTAACTTGGTGTGCTAGCTTCATCGGCTTGGCTTGGTGTATTTGGATGCGTCGGCTGATATGGCGCGGCAGCTTAAGCCGATTGAGTCGTATGTTATTTTTCATTTAATTTTTATTTATTTTATTTCTTTAGAAATTCATATCTTCTCCGTTTTAGCTCTGTTTTGCTCAAAACTTATTTTGTTATAATCAAAAAAATGAGCTCTTTCCATTAATTATAAAATTTTATTTATTAATTTTTATTATTTTTTAATTATTTTTTTTAATTAATAAAAATATTAATTTTTCAAAAATTATATATAAATTGATCATTAATTTTTAATAACTAATATAAATTAATTAATAAATTAATACTTTTATTGATAAATTTATGATACTTATCACACCTCCCAACTTAAGCTTTGCTCATCGAGTAAAGAAAGAATTTAGTTTTAAATACGTTTTAACTTTAGAGTTTTGAATTTTACCAAGTAGTTTTCAAAATGACCATTGGCATTCAGTAGAGCTTAAGTGAGATATATCATTAGAGTATTAATACTTATCAATAAAAAATTAAGTAAAGAATATTAAATTTTTTAAATCTTTTCTAAATTATCCCATCTTTATCTCTGATTTGTTTAAACTTTCATATAGGCAAGTGTATTGCTACTTCCATCCTTCATTTATTGATTTTTATTTTTACATTGCCTACTTTTTTACACGAATATCATTGCTTGCTTAGGCAACGGATTTCGATTACTCAGTGAAAAGCTAATATTTTTTTTTTTTTTAACGTTGTACCACTATTGAGTGTCTTAACCCCTTAAGCTTTCTATTTGCTCCATGTAGCAAGTCTTGGGCCAATAACTCTTAAAACAATTAGCTTTAGGGCACTAGGTATAGAATATCCCTCAGACTTACTAGCTTGAATCAAATAGGCTATGAGTTAAGACTAGCTTTACAATGAGCTTCTTTGTCCTTTCCACCTTTTGATGCGAAACTCAATGCTTGCTTAGACAAGAAAGCTCGATTACTCAGTGAGAAGTACTTGAAAACTATTTTATTAAAATAATTTTTTATACGAAGAAATATATAGTTACCTTATACAAGCCCATAAAAAGTAAACTTTTCTTTGATGCTAGTAGAAAAAATTAGAAATACTCAAAGAAAAAACTTTTTTATGTTCTAGATTTAACTCTTTATTGAATTTTCTTAATACTTGATTCCTCAATATCTCACAAATTCTCTCATCTGTGCATCAATTTTTTTTAAAAAAATGCTTAGTTTAATTCAATTCTTAAGCATAATCAAGTATCTAAATACTAAATACTAACTTTTTCAAGAACTTAAAATTTTAAAATTTTTATTTTTCTCTCCTCCAACTTAATCAACATTATCCTCAATGGAGAAGAAAAAATAAAAGGTGTAATAAAGAACATGAAAGAATACACCTGACTCAGTAGCACATGCCTTTGAAAATTTAAGCTCTCCCTCCAACTTATTCAAATTATCCTAAAAAAATCAAATAAAAATATAAATTAAACTAAAAAAATTAAATATTGGGTTGCCTTCTAACAAACGTTAAGTTTACCATCTTCAGCTAGATACAATGCAACTTACTATCCTATGTCAAATACTAGATTGACAAATTTCAATGGTTTTGGATTGTCAATCTCAGAAAGTTGATTTATAATCTTATTATTGATATATTCATTGTTAATTAGGGGAACATAATTTGTGACCCCATTCTTAGACCCATGTTTATTAAGAATTTCTCCTATTTGTTCTTCTAAAATGCTCATGAATTGAGTTTTTGTATTAGGAGTTAAGTTTGATTCAACGGGTGCTGGAAGGATGACTAAAAATGATTTTAATTCTGAAGGTAAATTAATATGATCTTATTTAAATAATTCCATTGACTTTTCATTACATGCCTCTTGATTTGTGTAAGAAGAACCAGCTTATAGGGTTGAAGGGAATAGGACATTAGGTTTATAAGTCTCGAGTAAATCATCTATTCTCTTTTTTCCTATGTCTATCTCATTTAAACTAGAACTAACATCAGTACTAGTTCCTGGCTTGGATTATTATATGCGGTTAGCTTCAGTACTAACCTGTTCCTTTAGGTGTATCCTATGTTGAAATATGGAAGGGCTTATTTCTTTAATATCTGCCATGGTCCAGCCTATTGCTTCTCGGTTTTCTCTTAAGACTGCTAATAATTCCTCCTCTTGGTTAGGATTCAGGTCTGATGCAACAATTATAGGCAAGATTTTTTTTGGACCTAAGTATATATACTTGAGGTGCTCAGGGAGAAGTTTCAACTCTACTTTGGGTGCCTTTTCTTTTGATGACTCGAATGATGGTTTAGTTATTTCTATGAGTGGTTCAGTGGGAGGCTCCCATCTCTGGCCATTTTTATTATCTATCTTATCTAGGTTCTCATATTCATAGGTTGGCCAGATACTAGATTCAAGATCGACTTCCTCATCGCTAGTATCTATGGATTCATAAATTTTATCTTGGACTACACTTATATTAGCATGCTTGGTAGATTTCTGTTCCAAATTGAAAATATTTAGCTCGATAGTCATATTTCCAAAAGATAGTTTCATAAGTCCATTCCGACAATTGATTTTAGCATTAGCAGTAGCTAGGAATGGTCTTCCTAAAATCATTGGAATTTGACCTTTAGGATTTGATATTGGCTCAGTCTCCAAAATGACAAAATCAACTGAAAAGATAAAATTTCCAACCTTAATCAAAACATCTTCTACCATTCCCTTGGGGATCCTAAAAGATCAGTCTACTAATTGTAATGTGATCTCTGTTGGCTAAAGCTTTTTCAATCCTAATTGCTCATAAAATGAATAGGACAAAATATTTACACTAGCCCCTAAATCAAGTAGTGCCTTCTCAATGTGGGTTTCTCCTATGACACATGAAATTATTGGAGACCCTGGGTCCTTGTGCTTTATAGGCATATGACTTAACAAATATGAACTCACACTTGCTGCTAAGAAAGCTCTCTTTGGTACATTAGTCATCTTTTTTTTGGTGCAAAGGTCTTTTAAGAATTTGGCATAAGTCAGAACTTGTTGGATGATGTCTAATAGAGGAATATTTACTTGAACTTGCATAAATACCTCTAACATTTTGTCTAAATATTTTGATTGTTTATTAGACCTTAATCGATTCGGAAAAGGAGCTCTAGAGATTGTGGGCATCTGGTTTGGTGCACTATTAGTTTCAAGAGCTTGAGTTTGTAAGATAGATTGTTCATTGGGTGGCTCAACAGACTCAGCACTCAAGTCTTCTCTAGTGTTAGGTGTATCTACCTTATTATCCACTTATTTTCCTGATCTCAAGGAATGAACAGCATTAACTTGATTAACCTGATTTCCTTGGAATGGTCTACCATTTTGATTCCTTAGGTTGGGTTTAGGTTGGCTAGGTAGCCTACCTCATTCACGTTCACTTATGGTAGATGCCAGCTGACCCACTTGCATTTCCAAGCGGGCTATGGCCTGAGAATTTGAATTTAGAATTTGGCCCATGGTTTATATGAAATTGCTTAAGGTGGCATTGGTGTCAGCATTAGATTTGGCTAGGACTTCCAGACTTTTCTCTAAAGAACTAAGTTTCTTTTCATTAATATTAAAGCCTGGTGGTGGTAGGGTATTTATCACAGGATTAGGCCTTGGGTTCTACTAATTGAAACTTGGACCGCCTACATTTGGATTTTGTGACCATGAAAAATTTGGATGATTCCTCCAACCTAGGTTATAAGTGGGTGCATAGGGATTGTTCAACAGTCTCTGATATGTGGCATTCACTTGTGCACATCTATTATCTAATTGGTTCATTAGGAGGGGACATTCCTCAAGAACATGGTCTGGTGCATTGCACCCATTGCACGTAGGTGTAGACATTTGATTCACACTGGCTGGTCTCTGAAGTTCTAAGGCCTCTAACCTACGTATCAAAATTGTAATTTTGGCTTCTGCAACTAGGGAGGTTTGAATTTGGTATATTCCACCTCTTGAAGGTGTAGATTTTTCTGGTTTCCTAGTTATTTTTCATTGTAAACATTTCTCGGCTAGGTCTTCTAGAAATTGCCAGGCTTCATTTGGTTCTTTATACATAAATTGTCCTTGGCACATGGACTCTAGCATTGTTCGGAATTTTGAATCTAACCCTTCATAAATTATTTGGCATAGCCTCCAAGTTTCTATTCCATGGTGTGGACATTAGGTCAAGAGATTCTTGAATCAGTCGAAGTATTTCCAAAATGATTCACTAGCTAGTTGATAGAATTGATTTATTTCATTTCTAATTCTAGCTATTTTATGATGAGAAAAATATTTTTTTAAGAATATTCTCATAAAGCCTTTCCAGATCGTAATAGATTGATTTGGAAGACTATAAAATCACTTTTTGGCATTATCCTTAAGGAAAAAATTGATTAATCTTAGTTTGATTTCATCCTCTAATAATTATTGTAGTTTCATGATTGCACAAACCTCTTCAAATTTTCTAATGAATATATATGCATCCTCTATTTCCATGAATTTTGGAAGCATGTTAATGATTTGAGGTTTAATTTCAAAGTTGTTTGCTGTGAGTTGGGGCAACCTGATGCAAGAAGGTTGGACGGAACTAACTAGATAACATAAGTCCTTAAGGGTTTGAGGCTGAGCCTGATTTGCTAAATTCATTATGGATGTTGAGGTTATAGGATCTGAAATAGGAGCTAAATTCGTTTTAACTAGTCGACCTAAAATCCTTCTCCACATGGGTGTTGGAGAATTCACTATATTCTCAATGTCCTCAATCTTTTTTTTAAATTTTTTTTTTAACTCTCTTTTTTAAGTTCTAAGTTAATTCAACCTTTTCATACCCTAGGACAATCATACAACATAACTTCCCGTTATGCCAGGGCAACCTTATGTTAGCGCAATAGAGATTGAAAATACCTAAAGTAAAAATTTTTATTTCCAAACAAATTAATCCTAACCTAAGATCAGCCTAGACCTAGACAACTTCTAACTATTCCAAGTCAGCTTTCGAGCACTCCAAGTGTAGGATTAGCCAATTAACTGGCCAGATAAGTGTAAGATCGGTGGGAGTCCCTCCATTACTTGCCTTAGACACCAATTATGCTTGGCTAGGTAAGCTAATAGAATCAATTAGAAACCACCTTCCTTCGGGCTCAGTCATCCCTGAACCATTTTTCTAGACACCAGTCAAATTGACTAACCCTAACCTGATTCAACTCTTAGGATTTTTTGTCCTATTAAGCTTAAGCTCCTAGGGCTGATGTCTAATTGATTTTAAAATTAAAGACTTAGGTCAATGCAGGATGCTGGTTAATTGTTCGTGGGCTAAGAAAGGGTGATCAAATTTCCACCTTATCTTGTTTAATTTGGTTGTGCCCTTAATTTGGTTTAATATGAATATGCACAAAAAATTTTCAATCAAAAGGTTCTATGCAATTTAAACTAGATGCATGCAACTAATTAAATTTTGAAAAGCTTACCTTGCCTCCAGCAATCATCAAAAAAATTAAAAATAAAACTAATATGATGCATGCTCTAAATAGTTAGGGTTTCTAATCTTATCATAAAGCTTTTAATTAGATTTAAATGGATATATTTTTTTAAAATTTAATTTAAAAATAAAATAAATAAATAAATAAATAAAAGGAGTAGGGTTAGGATTGATCTCATCGAGCAAAACAAAATGATTTATTCCTTGTCTTGGTTCTCTTTGTTCTTTAACATTTTTTTCTATAAAATAAAAAAAATTAGCAAGCAATATTTATAAAAAATTTAAAAAAATTAAAATTTTATTAATAATTAATTTATAGAAAAATCAAAAAAGTTAATAAAAAATAGCATCTAATCCTTTCCCGACAATGGCACCAAAAACTTGATAAATCACGATGTTGTCATTGAGACACCGTATTTATCAGTTTAATTTGATTTCTTAAAATAATTAAAAACACATAGATAGCAGTGAGTCAGGTCGAATCCATAGGAAAGGTAGTATTTTAGTTTTGAAATCTTTGATTTTTGAAAAGAAAAAAAAAAGGATTTGAGTTTTGAAATCAAAAGTGAAGTTGGAAAATTAAAAGTAAAAATTAAAAGATATAGAAATTTAAACTCGGTACTAAGATCTACTAGTTAGATCTTAGCATCTACTTGCAATAAAATAAAAAGTAATAATTAAAGTATAGAAATTAAATTATAATAAAAATAAAAAGCATGAAATTAAAAAGCATAAAAATAATTATTATATTAATTAAAATTTTAAGATTTAAATATATAAAATTTAAAAAAAATAAAATAAAATAGTCTGATCTCTGATCTTGGATCGGCATTGGCAGAAGGATGGTGTAGAAGTCTAGCTCTTCTTCTTAGCATCCATTGCTTTGAAGCAGCTTCTGATCCAAAGCCTGGCTTCATCCTGTACCAAAGCTTTACCTTGATCAAAGATTATGAATTTTGGAGGCCTGGGGTCTTATTTATAGATGTTGGAAGGCTAGAGACTTTTCTGCAGGCAATGTGGGACTAAGGAGGTCTTTGATCATTAAAATATGGAGAATTTGAGTAATAATTGGATTAAAAAAAGTTCTGGATGAATTCTATTACTTTGATAAAATCTAGCCATTCAATAGAAATCCAAAGGACCAAAAATTGTCAAAATTGGATGTGTATTGATCCAGATTAGGTCGAATTAAATTCTGACCATTGATCATGCATTGATGGAGAAAATCTGACCATTGATCATGCATCAGAAATTCTGATCACTACTGGGAGCATTCTGGACCATCGAATCATCCCCTTGATCGAGCGCGGCCATTGGATGGCGATCCGTATGAAGTCTGAAGCTGAATCAAAGTAAGAAATTTCCTCCACCGTCCGATCTTGACCGCAATCAACCACAGCCACACGATCTTGGAATTACTATTCCTATGGACTGCGTGGATCAGCTGCACCATACACCGTAATGAATCAGCATCTCCTATCATCGAGTGAAAAGTCCAAAATGCCCTGTGAGCCGCGATAGATTTTTTGTGAACTCTTTAAGGGTCTAGGTCCACCACGTGTCGCTCCGTGATTCGCCGATTTCTACTGAGCTGGCGGTCCATGCCAGGATCATGGACCGACTGACGGCTTTCACAGCTAAGTCAGCTTGCATGGCTGGCTTTGTCGGCTTGTCTCGATGCATTTGAATGCACCGACTGATATGGCGCGGCAATTTGAGCCGACTGAGTCGTATGTTATTTTTTATTTAATTTTTATTTATTTTATTTTTTTAGAAATTCATCTTCTCCATTTTAGCTCCATTTTGCTCAAAACTTATTTCATTATGATCAAAAAATTAAGCTCTTTCCATTGATTATAAAATTTTATTTTTAATTTTTATTATTTTTTAATTAATTTTTTTAATTAATAAAAATATTAATTTCTCAAAAATTATATATAAATTGATCATTAATTCTTAACAATTAATATGAATTAATTAATAAATTAATATTTTTATTGATGAATTTATGGTACTTATTAACTCCGTAGAAAATCTAAGAATGCACTATCAGTAACTTTCCTTCAATAAAACTTTTCTATTTTTATTACTTCCTAGCTCAAAAATTGCATGATGATAAATAACTCTCTGAAGCAACCTAAAGTGGTTCGTTAGGAACAGAAGGAGAATCTCGTCCTGACATGAGCAAAGTCAAAGGCCTCATTTAATTAAGACAAGATGAGGGAAGAGAACCTATCAATGGTCCTAATGTGCTCCTATAGTTCGTTAGGAATAGGAGGAGAACCTTATCCCAGCATGAGCAAAGTTGAAGGCCTCATTAAATTAAGATGAGATGAGGGGAGAGGCCCTACCAACGGCCCTAATGTGCCCCTATAGTCCTTTAGGAATAGGAGGAGAACCTCATCCTAATGTTAGCAAAGTCAAAGGCCTCATTAAATTAAGACGAGATGAAGGGAAAGGCCCTACCAACAGCCCTAATATGGCCCTACGGTCCATTAGGAATAGGAGGAGAACCTCATCCTAGCATGAGCAAAGTCGAAGGCCTCGTTAAATTAAGATGAGATGAGGGAAGAGGCCCTACCAATGATCCTAATGTACCCCTACAGCCCGTTAGGAATAGGAGAAGAACCTCGTCCTAGCATGATCAAAATTGAAGGCCTTGTTAAACGAAGATGAGATGGGGGAGAGGCCCTAACGCGCCCCATAAGCCACGTTAAACATAGAAGAGAAACCTCATCCTAATGCGAGCAAAAGCCAGGACCTTGTTGACCAAAGACGAGGGGAAAGGAGAAGCCGGCAGAGAATCCTTATACATTTTCTTTCTACGACAATCTGACTACGTCAAATATGAAAAGAAGGATCCTATCTCGGTTTGTAGAAGAGATCCTAACTCGGCATCCACAACAAGCATTTCATGAGAAGGCAACGCAAAGAAAAATGAAGTGAAGAAAGTAAAGCCACGAGCTAGCCCTGAATTCGTGTGAAACAAAAATAACAAAAGGTACCATTTTATTACAAAAGTAAGTTCGTTATACGCAAAATATAGGTCGACGAGATCAATTACACCAACAAAAAGAAAAAGGAGAAAGAGAAAGAGAAAGGCTACCGAAATCCTAAGAAGTGTCGGACTCCTCAGACTTCGAACTGGTGGCCATTACCAAAGATTCCTTAAGATGATCGACCTCATCCTCAAGCTCTCTCCACCTCATCATATTATCATGGAACATCCTGTCAGCTCGGTGGTAGTTCTCTTCTGACTCTCACAGCCTCCTCCTTAGGACCTTGGATTTTGCCTTCGCATCCTTGGTAACTTGACTCTCATAAGCCAGCTCGAGCTTCAGCCATTGTACCTTGGTCTTTTTTGCGCTAACCGACTCTCAGAATTCATCAATAGTCCTCTTCAAAGAGGCAACCTCCTTAGCCTCCCTACTCATACCAGCCCGAAAGCCATCATCGAGTTACTGCTGGAGCCGGGCTACTTCATTATTGGAGGCATGAAGCTTTTGTTCTAACATGGACATCCTACCACTTCAACCTAGTCGGTAAGTCTCATATGTGAGCTCAACATCGTGCAACTGCTTTTGAAGTATGGAGAACCTCGTCGACCAGTCCCACTCAAACCGCACCTTATTGGAGGACCACGGCAAGCTTCCCTTCAGAAGTTGAACTTTTTCATTCACCACCTTGAGTTGAGTCTCGAGGGAGCCGATCTTCGCCATCAATGCCTAGGATTTATCGCTCGCACTCTTCCGAAGTTCGGCTAGCTCTCTCTCGAAGCTCCCCTTTCAAATGCTGAAACTAGCGGCATCTTTCATGTGCAAGTTCCAAAGGTGAGTAACCTCTTTGGTCACCTCCAAAGCATTCTTTCATGAAGCTCAAAGGTCATCTTCTGTCTTCTTTAACTTCTTCTTCAGCTGATGGACTTCCTTCTTTAGGCTTTTTATTAAGAGTTTCAGGAGAACCCCCTAAGGCAATGGGTCAGCATCGATGGGAGACTACATTCAAGGTATGAAAAACACTCAAAGGTATGGAAAAAAAAGAAATCCATTTTCATTTAATCAAAAATTTTGAGTACAAAGCAAAAAAGGATCGAAAAAGCAAAATATACAACTACTCGAGGATTTCAACCTCCGGAGGGGTGATGGAAGATGGAACTGGAGCGCTCTCGGCTACCTTGGGTGCTCGAACTAGCTCGGGTGCTTCTGTGGTAGACTCAAATAGACCAGACGCAGGCTCGATGAAGGAAGGATCAACTGCAGCATCAGATGGTCCCGCATCTACCTCATCTTCCTCCTTCAGAAAGTTGAGGTTGAGTTCGGGGAACCTCCGAGCCACCCTACCTTCGTAGAGCTCAAAACCCTTGATGAACGCCTCCTAACCAAATTCGACATTCAGGTTCCTCATCTTGGAAGAAGCCTTGAACGCTTCCACAGCCCAAGTCATCACCTCCGAGATTGAATTCGCCATTCAAGCCTCCAGTTCAGCGACCTTATTCTCTGCTTCCTTCCTCCTCTCCTCCTTTAGGGCTAGTGTGGCTTTAAGTCCGACCGATACGAACTCCTCTTTTTGAAGCATCCCCTGGAGACTTCCAATGTCTGCCGCCTTCTTCTCTGCAAATTTGCTCGACCTCGGTGATCCTCTCTTGAAGATGGTAGATCTCGACTCGAAGGCCCTCTTGGATCTTCTATGCTTTCGCCTCCTGACGGTGCACCCTCTTGATGTAGGCAAGCATCTGGTGGCTCGACTACAACAAATGATTGATGTTAAAAAAAAAAAAAGAAAAAAGAAAAGAGAGGAGCAGAAAGGTTGAGCAACGAAGCAATTACCTTGAGGACAGTTCTAAGAGAACTCTAAGCGAGCTGCAGCAGGTCAAGGTCAGCCATGTGGTCCACCACCTTCGGCATGGCTAACCTGTTAGTTAGATCCCAGACGATCTTTGGATTGTCAAAGGGATCCTCCCCTCATTTGTCGCTGTCGCCATCCACCTTGCTAAGGCGAGTCTTGTGGGACGTCTTGGCAATAGCTTTCTTCTTTTTCCTTCCTTCCCCTACCTCTCCCTCGATAGGGGGCTCCGAAGCCCGATCCCCACTAGAAGGACCCAAGGGCATGGGAGGCACGGAGCCCACGCCAGCGGTGCCGACCTCGGTAGCTAAGGCAACTTCGGTGCTGGCGATGACCTCGGGTGCAACAGCAGTGGAGGTAGGGACCACGGAGCTGGAATCGCCGACCTTCATTTTCTTCGAGCTATCACTTGATGCCTTCGCTTTCCTCTTCTTGGTGTAAAGTCCTTTGGTAAGCATTTCGGTGGCTTTGGTATCCATTTCTACAATAGAAAAAGAAGTATGGTCAGTAGCAATACACGTGCAAAATCGTGTGAATTCGAAAAGCAAATGGTGTACCAGTGGGGTCAAGAGGACTCAAACCCAGGTTGAATAAGGTCTATTCTTTTAGAAGGACGGAAAGGAGAGGAGTTCGATATGCTTTGAGTTTATTGGAGGAATCAAGGTCGGCTCCATCTATGCTAGGAGCTCGGCGAACTGACTCCCTAATATAACCCCAAGAAGGAAGATCTAAGAGCAGGATCGAATAATACACAAAAAAGTACTTTTTCTTTTAGTTATGAATGGAAGAAGGGGCACCTTTCAATAACCCCTTCTTGCTCAATTAGGGGGAAAGTACCATCAGTCCTTCGTGGAAGGATGGTGCTTGAAGGTGTAGAAATTTCTAAAGAGCGAAATGGTCGGCTGGACCTCGACGAGTTGATAGAGGGAAAGAAAACCAACAATGAACCGAAAGAAGCTCAGCATGACAGATGCAAAAGAGATGTTTAAAAATTAGAAGAGGGTGACTACGAAAGAGGGCAGTGGGAGCCTAAGCCCGGCATGCAAAGTTTCTAAGTACAAATAAAACTGGCCAGTCGGAGGAGAGCTGACTCGGTCACCGGAGCTAGGAAGTTCAAGATCGTATTCCTAGGGAATTCCATATCGGATTCGGATCAGAGAAAAATTGTTCAGAGTAAGAAAAGACAGGATGGTGTCTAGAACGAAGGACGAGTGGGATATGTTCCTAAGATCTACCTCGATCTGGGGTGCAGGATTAAGAAAAGTCGGTCTAGGTGAGCCCCAAGAACTGATGGAGTGGGAGGTTTTGGAAGACATCCGGATCAAAATAAAATTTTGAGAAAACCCCCAAAAAATAAGAAAAAATGCAGGGCAAATGTTGCTGCTAAAAAATCGAGAGAGTAAGAAGCTAGAAAGAAAAAGCACGAATAACCTAAGAGAAGGGATAGAAAACTTACCTAAGCTATTTGGGGAGAAAAAATGGATGATGGATGCGATGAGAACCAACCAAAAGGGTGTCCGGAGCTTGCGAAGGTGAGGAACGAGGCTAAGACCCTTAGGAAGAAGACAAACGAAGACCGAAGGAAGGAGAAGACTCAGGCAAGAATGGCTTCTGGAGGAGAGGAGAAGGCCTTAAATAGCCGGAGGTAATCCGAGGCAATTATGATTGCGGATCAACTTTAGTCGGTTAGCATGCGCCGCGTGTCCCACTCATCATGATAAAGGAGTGGCGATGGGTGGTCTTTATGGCACCGTACCTAGGGTAGGGTTCCGACAAGAGATTCGAAGGGCCATCTTTTCGAACTCATTTTAGACTTAGAAAGTTTTGGTGCCAGCGTGGTAAACACCAAAATATTTCATTCTGACAAGCGTGGGAACCTGAGATCAGACTTCGACAGTTGCCTTTTTCCTCCATTCCTTCAAATTTCAAACTCGGGAGTAGGGAGACTATTGTTGGGGATAAACCCCACTCCCACCGAAGTCCAGTTTGATGCTTAGCCTGATGTGACTGATAATCATAGAAGAGCTTCGATTATGAATTCTTTCTCTTAAGACCTCTCCAACAACCGAGCTCCTTTCGAGCCTCTCCAGCAGTCGAACTCCTTCCAGACCTCTCCAACAACCAAGCCCCTTTCGGGTCTCTCCAGAAGTCGAACTCCTTCTGGGCCTCTCTAGCAGTCGAGCCCCTTTCAAACCTCTCCAATAGTCGAGCCCCTTTCGGACCTCTCCAGCAGCTGGGCCCCTTCTGGGCCTCTCCAGCAGTCAAACTCCTTCCTAACCTCTCCAGCAGCTGAGCCCCTTCCGAGCCTCTCCAGTAGTCAAACTTCTTTCAAACTTCACCTTCAATTCGATCCCTCCATCGGACAAATTTTTCTTCAGGTCTTTCCTCCCACGGATCTACATGCAGATTCCTCCAGTAGACCTACTTCCGAATCTCCTCAGTGGATCCACGTTTGGACATCTCTAGTAGACTTCTTTCAAAGATTCCTCCAATCGCAGGACTCACGAACCCCTCTTGGCCGAACTTTTGATAGTCATCCAGAAAGATTGGTAAGTCACGACAACAAACACCACTCTCGACTAGCAAGTCACGACAACAGACACCATCCTCCATAACAAACTTTGCATGTCCTGAGCGGCCAACTACCAGATGGTTATGGCTGTCGCTATCAGTTTGTTGCAAACTTCATCTATAAAAGGGACCCTCTAGATACGTTTTCTCTAGACTCTCTTCTTCTTTCTAAAATTCTGCAACTTTCTTGACTGTGCACTCCATTTCTATTGGTCAAAAGAGCTGACTTGATTGTCGGAGGGTCTTGCTGGAGCCACCACCCTAGGTACTGGGCGAGACTCATTTTGTAGGTTACCGATGGTGATCTTGTCTTCTTCGACTCTAATACTTCTTCGACGATAACCAGATTTTACACCAATAAATAGCATTTAGTTGATTAATCTAAGCTCCTTACTGAGATTTTTGATTATTTTGGGTTTTAGGATTAGCCTCAGGTTGACTTGGCAATCCACCATTTTCTCTCTTACTTATAGTATTAGCTAACTATCCTAATTGCATTTTTAAATAAGCTATTGCTTGTGGATTTACTATTAGCAATTAAACAATGGCTTGCATAAAAGTATTAAGGATAGTTGCATTATCAGTCGTTGACTTCGATAGGTTTTCTAGGCTTTTTTCTAAAGAGTCTATTTTTTTTTCATTATTGTTTAAGCCTGGTAGGTTGTTTAGCATAGGGTTAGACCTTAGATTTGACTGGTTGAAGCTAGGAACTCCTCCATTTAGATCTTATGACCATGAGAAATTAGGGTGGTTTCTCCATCATGGATTATAAGTAGATGCATAGGGGTTTTTATTTGATTTTTGATATGTTGCATTCACCTATGCATAATCATTATTAGTCTGGTTCATCAGGAAGGGACATTCCTCTATGACATGATCTGGTGCATTGTAACCATTGCACATGGGTGTAGATACTTGGTTTATATTGGCTGGTCTCTATAATTCTAAGGCCTCAACTCTATGGGCTAGGCTTGCAAAATCAGCTAGGGAAGTTTGGACATGACGCATCCCTCCTCTTCTTGATGTGGATTTGTCTATTTTTCTAGTTGTCTCCCATTGTAGACTTTTTTCTATTAGGTCCACTAAAAATTGCCAGGCTTCATTAGCTAGCTTATATATGAATTGGTCCTGGCATATCAACTCTAGCATAGTTCTAGAATTTGGTTCTAAACCTTCATAAAAAATTTGGCACAACCTCCAAATTTCTATCCCATGATGTGGGCATTGGTTTAAGAGATTTTTAAAATGGTCCAAACATTTCCAAAATGATTCACTCTCTAATTGATAAAATTGATTAATTTCATTTCTTAACTTGGCTATTTTGTGATAAGGGAAGAATTTTCTTAAGAACATTTTTACAAATCCATCACATGTTGTGATCGAGTGGTTAGGCAGACTATACAGCCATTTTTTAGCATTTTCTTAATGGCAAAATTAATCAGCTTGAGTTTAATAGCATCATCAGAGAGTTGATGTATCTTCATAGTATCACATGCTTTCTCAAATTTTCTAATAAAAATATATGCATCTTCAACTTCGATGAATTTGGGGAGCAGATTAATGACTTGAGGTTTTAGCTTGAAGGTGGTAGTAGTGTCTAGGATAGTCGAATATAGGATGGTTGGATTGAGCCCACTGGATAGCAAAGGTCCATTAGGGTTTGAGGTTCTTGATCTATATCACTCATTATGGACTTAAAAATTTCTTGGATTAGGATAGGATTTGTATCTATTCTTACTGATCGACCAGATTTTCTTTTTCAAGTTGCTATTTTTTAATTTTAATATATATATATTTAAATTTTTAGAGAGATGAGAGAAAAGAAAGAAGAGGGTTCTAAAGATGAGTCCTAAGAAGTCCTAGATCTAGAAATGAAAGAGGAAAGAGTGCTTTAATTAGATTTGAATTTGGTGTTAATTATAATCAAGTTAAGCAAGCATGGACTCTCTATCTTAGAGTTAACCTAGATCTAGACAGTTTCTAACTATTCCAAGATCATCTTTGAGCACTTCAAGCTCAAAATTGGCTAATTGATTCAGTCAGATAAGTATAAGATGTAGAAGGTTCCCTGCTGGTTATTTTTCTTAGACATCAACTGAGTTGATCAGGTCAGACAACAGAATTAATTAAAAACCACAATCTTTGAACCACTTATCTTAGACACCGAATAATTAACCAATTTGATCCCAATCCAACTCTAAGATTTTCTTATCCTAATAAGCTCGAATATCCTTAAGGGCCAACATCTAATTGATTTTAAATTAAGATCTAGGTCAATGCAATATGAAAGATGGTGGTTTGTGGGCTAAGAAAGGATGATCAAATCTCCATCTTATCTTGTTTAATAGATTGTGCCCTTAAAGTATATTATGAATATGCAATGCAAATAAAACAAGATGTCCAATCATATTAAAAAATTAATTTTATTTAATATTTATGATTAGTCTTAATTAATTAAGTATTATGAGATGTCGATGATTTTTTTAAGGATTTAAGGTTTTATCTTTTTATGGATATTTTTTTTAGTTTTTGATTGTGTGGTTTTCCAAAAGAAAGTAAATTCAAGTGATTAAGTCTCAAAAAATAATAAATTAATCTAAATTATAGAAAGCAAAAATCAGTTATGAAAGACAGTAATAACTAGAAAAGATTAAAGAGCAACAAAAAAAATATTATTTATTATTATTATTATTTTTATAAATTAATTAATTAATTTTTAATTGATTGAAGCAATCATGCTACAATCTCTGGCAACGGTGCCAAAAATTTGACTGCTTGTCGTTAAAGCAACAAATAAAGATTAAGTTTGATTTTAATTTTTAGAATAGTGGTGAGTCGGATATCGATTTTCTTGGAGATTGAAGGCTAAGTTACATTCAATTTTAATTAAAAATAAAAATTTTTAATTTAATTTTAAAATAAAAATTTAAATAAGTAGATTAAAGATAGCAAATTGAGAGTTTAGTGAATTAAAAGAAAAATAAAAAGAAAGTAAATACTTAATTAATTAGGATTTTTGAGAATTATTCTGAAATTTTGAATCCATCTTGTTAGGGATAAAATGGCCCCCACCGAAGTTCTTCTCCGAAGTCCTTGGTCATCAACCTTCCCCCTATTGGATTCATCGATCTGCTCAATGACGAATTCATGCTATGGAACCTCCCAAAAGTGCACAAAAGTTTGGCTATACAACCTTGAGCGGTAAAGGAGCATTGCTGTTATTCTGATCTTGTCCTTTGGCTAAAAGTGAACAATGGGATTAGGATCCAACCGTGCTCCTTTCGGACAAACTCCTTCCAAACGACCTCCACCAGCCGCGCTTCTTCTGAATGAACTCCTTCCGGACAACCTGCACCAATCGCACTCCTTCCGTACGAACTCCTTCCAGACGACCTTCACCAGCCACGCTTCTTCCAAACGAACTCTCCTCAGACGAACTCTGCCAGCCATGCTCCTTCTGGATAAACTCCTTCTGAACGACCTCCACCAGCCATGCTCCTTCTGGACAAACTCCCCCCAGATGAACTCCATCAGCCATGCTCCTTCCGTACGAATTTCCCTCAGACGAACTCCACCAGCCGCGCTCCTTCCGGACAAACTCCTTCTAGACAACCTCCTCTAGTCGAGCTCTTTTTGGATGAACTTCCTATGGTCGACCTCCTTCCGATCGATCTCCTATAGTCAACCTTCTTTTAGCCGACCTCTTCTCAGTCGCTCAGAAGGATCTTGTCATCCACATGAACTTGGCTACCCACTCAATGCAAACCAATATACATGCAAACAACCCAAAAAGAGCCCAAACTTCTTTGGAGCTATTGCGACTTGAAGCTCCTCGCCGTCAATGCCTACCCTACCCAAACCTCGACTAGTAATCCCCAACACACTGGCATGTCATGACAACAGACACTATTGGCAAGTCGTGATAATGTACACTACCCTCCATAATAAACTCCACGTGGCCTAAGCAGCCCACTACCAAATGGTTACGGCTGTCACCATCAGTTTGTTATATGCTCCATCTATAAAAGGGACCCTCCAGATATGATTCTCCTAAGCTCTCTTCTCCTTTCCATTACTCTGCTTCTTTATTTTTCTGAGCACTTCATTTCAATTGGCCAAAAAATTAACTTGAGCGTCGGAGGGTCCTTCTGAAGCCACCCACCTCCAATTTGGATTTTGTTTTGTAGGTCCATTGGTGGCCTCACCTTCTCCACTCCAGCCATCTTCGGCGTCCTCACGGATTTTTGCACCAACAGAATTGGCGCTAGAAGGAGGGCACTCTGAGCTCTTGTTCTAAAAAGATTGCCTGATTGATCTTGCTTGCCTTCCTTTTTCTCTTAATTTTTTGAATCCACTTCTGTTTGATCTCTTCTTACTCTAGAGAATGCCTCCAAAAAAGATGACCATCCGATGGTCTACCGCTTCTACCACCAGATCTGAGCCAGATCCGCCCATTTTAGCTCCATCATCCACTCCCCAACCTCCTCCACCAATGGCCATGGTGGATCTAGAGTAGTTTAACCTGCTAATATAGTAGGTTCAAAGCCTCACCGAAATGGTGCAGGCCATATAGCAACCACCGGTGGTGGCTCGATCAAAAAACTCCCAATCAGAGCTTTAGGAACTAGCACCGAGAAGGACAACCTGGGTCAGCAGACTCATCATCTTCAGGAAGGAAAAGCAGAGAGCAGGAAGCTCCTATTCTGATCATGATTCTTCTTTGGAGAAAACTTTCCCCATCTATAGTCAGCAATCTTTGGAGATCTATGGTCAAGATAATACTCTCAACCAGAAATTTTAAGACATGAACTGGTGGATTGAGGAGCTCCACCATGCCGTTCCGACTTACCATGACGATATCTACACTGATTCTCCTTTCTTTGTCAAAATCATGCAAGAACCTATCCCACCGAGCTTCAAGCTCTCCTAATTCAAGACCTTTGATGGGACTTCTGATCTAGTCAACCACCTGGAGGTCTTTCGGATGATGATACTACTTCATGGTGCGTCAGATGCCATCTTGTGCCGAGCTTTTCCATCTACCTTGAAGAAAATAGTAAGAAATCGGTACTCAAGCCTTAAGTCGGGTACGATCTTCTCTTTCAATCAAATGAGCCATTAGTTCATTGCTTATTTTATAAGCGATATTTGGATTCCCTCATCAACATAAAGCAGAAGGAGGGGGAGTCAATCTGAGCTTACGTCAATCATTTTAATGCTGCTGTGTTGGAGGTCCGAAATCTAGACCAATCTATAACTATGATCGCACTAAAGGATGGCCTTCAGAAAAATGATCTTCTATCTTTCTTGGACAGGAAGTATCCTAAAAATTTTATTGATATGCTAGCCCAGGCTGAAGGTTATGTCCGGATGAAAGAAGCCTTCAAATCGAAGGACGACGAGGCCGCAAGAGAGCAGCAAGCAGGTAAACCCAGCCGACCTGCACCTGAAAGAAAGCCAAGTGAAGCTCAGCCGCACTCCCAAACTCCTCCTTTCGAATGCAGATGAGCCCAAACTCCTCCTCGAGCTCATCGACAGGGAGGCCCGGATCGGAGGACCCAATGGAACTCCCCTCCCAGAAGATTCAACAACATGCTCTCTTGAATGCCTTAAAGATGCTGGTGTTAATGGAGATAAGGGAGCAGCTAGCCAAGCTTGGAAAGATGCGGACTCATCCGACCAAGTGCAATCCCAATAAGTACTATCTTTACCACCGTGATCATGATCACGATACTGAAGAATGCATCTAGCTCCAAGATGAGATTGAAGCATTAATTAGGAGAGGTCGGCTGGACCAATTCATCAGGCACCAATCAGAAAGGAGAGAAGATCGTCCGAGAGCCCTGCTACAACCTAAACCACCTTGATGGGATGAGCCTCAAAAAGATCAGCCTCTTCTTGGAGTCATCAATACTATCACCGGGGGACATCAGTGTAGGAAAGTCAGTGAATCAGCAGAGTTGGCAAAGAGATAATAGACTGAGGAGCCCATCACCTTCACTAAAGAAGATGCTCAGGGAGTTCAGCTTCTACACAATGATGCAGTTGTAGTTACTTTAAATATCGCTGACTATGATGTTCCCATGTTTTAATTGATAATGAAAGCTCTGTTGATGTCTTATTTTTTTATGCTTTTTTCAAAGTATCCATTTTTGATGATAGGATGGGCCCAATGAATTCCTTGTTGGTGGAATTCACAGGTGATGCAGTGCCAGTGGAAGGGATAATAACATTGCCTGTGGTAGCCGATCGATACCCCAAGCAATCTATGGCACAAATTGATTTTTTGGTAGTTAAAGCCTCTTCTGCCTACAATGCGATCCTTGGCCGATCTGGTTTGAATGCACTTTGGGCTGTAGTTTCTACTTACTATCTGAAGATGAAGTTCTCAACTAGACATGGAGTCGAGAAAGTCAGAGGAGATCAGGCACTAGCTCGGCATGTTACAGTATAGCCTTGCAAGAGGGAAGACAAGCAGACCTTTATCCGATGGATGGACTTAATGCTCGTGATGATCTATCTGAAGAAAGGGGAGAATCCATCAATGACCTTGAGGATATCCCTGAGTGATGGGAATAAAGAGCACACCATGAAGATCGGCTTGAGCCTAAAAGGAGAGGTTAGAAAGCAACTTATCACTTTCCTGTAAAGGAATTCCAATGTCTTCACTTGGGCACCCACAGATATGCCTGGCATCGATGCAGAAATCATGGAGCACCGCCTAGGCGTAGATCTTAAGCGACAACCCGTGAAGCAGAAGAAATGCAGTTTTGCACTAAAAAGGTAGAAGGCGATAATGGACGAGATCGACAAACACCTAAAAGCAGGGTTCATCCAAGAAGTGCTTTACCTAGACTAGATTGTAAATATTGTCCTGATCAAAAAAGCTAATGACAAATGAAGGATGTGCATAGACTTCACAGATTTGAATGCAACCTGCCTGAAAGACAGCTACCCTTTGCCCAGGATCGACCAACTGTTGGACGCAACTTTGGACCACAAGCTCCTCACTTTCATGGATGCCTTTTCCAGTTATAATCAGATTCGGATGGCACCAAAAGATGAGAAGAGGACTGCTTTTATTACTGACCATGGTCTTTATTGTTATAGAATCATATCATTTGGGCTTAAAAATGCAAGTGCAACATACCAACGTCTGGTGAATAAAATTTTTAAGGAGCAGATTGACCGCAACATGGAGGTTTATGTGGATGATATGCTGGTCAAGAGCCGATCTTCGCCAAATCACATCGCCAATCTTAAGGAGACCTTCAGTACCCTCTAAAAGTATAAGATGAAGCTGAACCCTATGAAATGTGCTTTTGGAGTAACCTTACGAAAGTTCTTAGGGTTCATGGTATCAAATCACAGCATCAAGGCCAATCCTAAAAAGATCAGAGCCATCCAAAAAATGATTGTCCCAAAAATAATAAAGAAAGTCCAACACCTCACAGGCATGGTGGCAGCTCTGAATCGCTTCGTGACAAGATCAGCAGAACACTGTATGCCCTTCTTCCAGGTACTCAAACTATCGAAGAACTTTAGCTGGACTCCCGATTGCCAACAGGCTCTTGAAGAACTGAAAAGCTATCTCAGCTCACCCTCACTGCTCGCCAAACCTGAATAGGGGAAGAACTGTTCCTATATCTCGTCGTATCTCCTATAGCTATTGGAGCTGTACTAGTTAGAGAAGAAAAAAAAATTCAAAAGCTGATCTACTATATAAGTAGAGTCTTGAGGGATATGGAAACAAGGTATACAAAACTAGAAAAGCTAATTTATGTCTTGTTGGTTACAGCTAGGAAGCTTCAACCTTACTTCTAGGGGCACACCATCACTCTCCTCACCGACCAACCCATTAGGGCAATTCTTCATCGACCCGATACCTCTAGCAGAGTAGCAAAGTGGGAGATTGAGTTGATTGAACTTGACATCCACTTTCAATCTCGGTCATCCATCAAAGCTCAAATACTGATCAATTTCATAGTAGAGTGCACTATTCTGAAGGAGATCGAATCAGAGGATCAAGAAGCCCTTATCCTTGGCACCCCAGAAGAAAAGGCCGATCTTCGTAAAAACTTTTGGGCACTTTATGTGGATGGTTCATCCAATGCTTTTGGGGTAGGTGCAGACTTGATTCTCATCAATCCGGAAGGAATTATGGCAGAGTATGCATTGTGCTTTAACTTTTCCATTGTGCTTTAACTTTTCCACCACTAACAATGGGATGGAGTATGAAGCCCTACTCGTAGAACTGAGAATAGCCAAGGAGCTAAAAGTGTAACATTTGAAGGCCTATAGTGACTCACAGTTGGTGGTGGGACAAGTCAATAACTCCTTTGACGCCTAGGAGGAAAGTATGAAAAGGTACTTGGAGAAGGTGTAGAACTTAAGTTTGATCTTCGATAATTTTAACATCCAATAGATCCCCAAGGTGAAGAATATCAGAGCCGACCTTCTTTCTAAGCTGGCCACCTTGGCCCCAAATGAGCTACCAAAAGAAGTCCTTTTTGAGGTCTTGCCATGCCCTAGTTCGGAAGAGCCCTAGGCAATAATGCAAATTGATCATAAGCCCAACTGGATTGACCCATTGATAGCATATCTCAGGGAAGAAACTCTCCCCAAAGACCATAAAGAAGCTTGGAAGTTATGAAATCAAGTTTTTTGCTATATTTTGTATGAAAATAGATTGTATAAGAAGTCATACTCATTACCACTCCTCAAATATCTCCGACCTTCAAAAGCCAACTATGCCTTAAGAGAAGTTCATGAGGGGATTTGTAGAAATCATCTGGGAGTAAGATTTCTATCATACAAGTTGCTTCGATTGGGATACTATTGGCCAACAATGCATCAAGATGTGGTGAATTATGTGAGAAAATACGATAGATGTCAGAGAAATGCAAATATCTAGAGACAGCCATCTTCACAGCTCACACTGTTAAGTGCCTCCTGACCATTCGTGCAGTGGAGGATGGACATACTCGGACCTTTTTTCATGACATACTCGAACCTTTTTCCATGGCATCTGTGCAACGAAAGTTCCTATTAGTGGTAGTGGATTACTTCACTAAGTGGATCGAGGTCGAACCTCTAGCAAGAATCACTGAAGCTAAAGTGCAGGACTTCATCTGAAAGTCGATTGTTTACAGGTTCAGTCTACCTCAGATGTTGATCATGGATAATGGGCGTTAGTTTGTGGGTACGAAGTTCGCTGAGTTCTGCAAAGGTCTGAATATATCTCACCACTTCACATCAGCAGCTCATCCACAAGTGAATAGTAAAGTGGAAGTGACTAATAGAACTTTGCTTCAAGGGATAAAGGCTAGGCTTGAAAGATCAAAGAGGACCTGGGTGGATGAACTTTATCATGTGCTCTGGGCTTACCAAACTACTCAAAGATTACCTACTAGAGAAACACCCTTCGTGCTAGCTTTCGGGATGGAGGCAGTTATCCTAATCGAACTTGAACTTCCCTCAGCACGAGTAGAGGCCTTCAATGAACAAGACAATTCACAGGACCTCAGGGCTAATCTTGATCTACTGAAAGAAAAAAGAGAGATGGCCCAGATCTGAATGGCAGCTTATAGGCAAAGGATAGCCTGCTACTATAATTCGAGGGTCAGAAGCAAAATCTTCAGAATAGGGAATCTTGTACTTTGGCGAGCGGACATTTTGCAGTCTCAAAATTAGGGAAAGCTCACCCCAAACTAGAAAGATCCTTACAAGATGGTGGAAGTCATCCGATCAGGAATATATTATCTAAAGGATCTCAGAGGACTATGCTCTCATGATCTTGAAATTCAAAAAATCTATGAATGTACTACTAGTAATTCAACTTCAATAAAATCCTTTTATTTTGATATTTTTGTTTCTTCACACAAAATCATGTGATGATGGAAATAACTTGGCTGAACTTCATCAATAAATAAAATAGAAGATCTCCGATTATTTAAGATAGGAGGAGGAGAGAGGCCCTTACAACGGCCATTTTATTCCCCTAGACCTTTGTTAGGGATAAGAGGAGGACCTCGCCCTAACAAAGGAAGGCCAATCCCATCAAGAACAGGAGGAGAATCTCGTCCTGATAGGAGGACAAAAAAGGGCCAACCATGTCAGGCACAGGAGAAGGACCTCATCCTGATATGGATGATGAAGACCTCCAATTATTTAAAATTGGAGAATGGAAGAGGCCCTTACAATGGTCCTTTCGTGCCCCTATACCTTTGTTAGGGATAGGAGGAGGACCTCGTCCTAACAAAGGAAGGCCAATCCCATCAGGAATGAGAAGAGAATCTTATCCTGACATGAGGATAAAAAAGATCAGCCATGTCAGGAACAGGAGGAGGATCTCATCCTGACATGAGTGATGAAGATCTCTGATTATTTAAGATAGGAGGAGGGGAGAGGCCCTTGTAACGGCCCTTTTATGCTCCTATACCTTTATTAGGGGCAAGAGGAGGACCTCGTCCTAACAAAGGAAGGCCAATTCCATCAGAAATAGGAGGAGAATCTCATCCTGATAGGAGGGATAAAAAAGGTCAACCATGTTAGAAATAGATGATGAAGACCTTCAGTTATTTAAGATAGAAAAAGGGGAGAGGTCCTTACAATGATCCTTTTGTGCTACTATATCTTTATTAGGGATAGAAGGAGGACCTCATCCTAACAAAGAAAGGCCAATCCTGTCAGGAATAGGAGGAGAATCTCATCCTAATAAGAGAATAAAAAAGGCCAGCTATGTCAGAAATAGGAGGAGGATCTCATCCTAATACGGGTGATGAAGATCTTCGATTATTTAAGATAGAAGGAGGAGAGAGGCCCTTACAATGATCCTTTTATGCTCCTATACCTTTGTTAGGGACAGGAGTATGATCTCGTCTTAATAAAAGAAGGCCAATCCCATCAGAAATAGAAGAAGAATCTCATCCTAATAGGAGGACAGAAAGGCCAGCCATATCAAAAATAGGAAAAAGACCTCATCCTAATACAGGTGATGAAGACCTCCGATTATTTAAGATAGAAGGAGGGGAGAGGCCCTTGCAACGATCCTTATATGCCCCTAGATCTTTGTTAGGAACAGGAGAAGGACCTCATCCTAACAAAGGAAGGCCAACCCCATCAAAAATAGAAGAAGAATCTTATCCTAATAAAGAGATAAAAAAAGCCAACCATGTCAGAAATAGGAGGACCTCATCCTGATATGGATGATGAAGACCTCTGATTATTTAAGATAGGAGGAGAGAAGAAACCCTTACAACGGTCCTTCTATGTCCCTATATCTTTATTAAAGATTGGAGGAGGACCTCATCCTAACAAAGAAAGGCCAACCGTGCTAGGAATGGAAAGAGAACCTCGTCCTGACACGTAAGAAGACCTTCAATTATGAGAAATAAGAGAAAAATGAAGGAAATGAAAAGGTGAGTGAACATTGAACATAAGCAGAATAAAAGGATGATTAAAGAAAGTACAGCTTCATTAAAGAAAAAGTTAATTACAAGGCAAGGATCTACAAGATCGATTACAACAAAAAAGAAAGAAAACCAAAGTTCTAAGAAGGATCAGGTTCTTCGGACTTCGGACTGCTAGCCATCATCAAAGATTTCTTTAGGCTAACAATCTCCTCCTCGAGCTCTTTTCTCCTCATCAAGTTATCGTGGAATATCCTGTCAGCCCTCCGGTAGTTTTCTTCTAATGCTCGCAATCTCTTCCTCAGAACCTCTGATTCAGCTTCAACATTCTTGATAGCCTGCTGCTCGCAAATCAATTGAAGCTTTAGTTACTAAACTTCGATTTTCTCCATCCTGACCAACTCCAAGAGTTCACCCATGATCTTCTTTAGAGAAGCGATCTCCTCCGACGTCCTACTGATGTCAGACTAATAACTATCGATGAGCTGCTGTTGAAGTCGGGCCACCTCATTGTTAGTGGCATGAAGCTTCTGCTTCAGTGAGGATATCCTTCTGCACCAGCCCAAAGAGGCAAGCTAGGCATTGTGCAGTTGCTTTTGGAGGGTAGAAAATCTCTGAGATCAGTCCCATTCATATCGAGTCTCGTTAGAAGACCACGGTGAACTCCCCTCCAACAGGTGAATTTTCTCTATCATCATCTTGAGCTCGGTTTCGAGGGAGCCGACCTTCGTAGTAAATGTCCAAGACTTGTCACTGGCACTTTTTCTAACTTCGGCCAACTCTCTCTCAAAGTTATCCTTCCTGATGTTGAAGCTCATAGAGTCTTTCTGTTAGTTGTGTACCCTTGAAGCCAGATTGGCTGTCACTTGTAATACACTTTTAAGAGCAATTTTATAATTTTAACTATAAATTAATAAAAAAATTATTTTTTTATCATAGTGTGTATTCAAAAGTGTTTGTGATACATCCTTTGAGTTAATGGTAATGATAATTCATATTTTTCTTTGAGTTAATGGTAATGATAATTCATATTTTCAAGAGTTAAAAATTTAAGACATAAATTTTCATAATTAACTCATAAAATACTTTCAATCGTAGGATCATTACGAGGATGGTGATCGATCCGAAAGGTTGGTGTACGATCACTTTCTTAGGATAGACGTGTCTTGAGTCTACGGTGTGGAGATATCAGAGTGAGAGTATAAATACTTGTTAGAGAACGAGGGCACTGAGCGTAACCACCTTGAGTAGTCATAAGAAACTCTACCTTCTCGTCAATGACTGACTCGATGCTGTAGTGGTGTGTATGGTTTTTTAACCTAAGGTGCATCAGCAGTTTACCTTAAGGGTGTTATAGGTTGACTACATCATAACTCAGTCTTCTAGCCATTTGGAATCTTGAGGTGTACGTTGGCTATAGCATGTTCATTGTAGGAATTGGATTGCATAAATAAGAGGATCTATCTATCTTGGTAGATGAGGAGTAGCCCTATGATAATCATGAGATTGAGTCCTTGAGCCCATGGCCATGGTAGAGTAAAGATGATAGAAAGAGTTTCTATCAGGGTTTCACATTGGATTTGAATCAAATGATTAATTCATATGACGGACATTGGGTTTGACGAGTTCACCTTAACCCTAATCCTATCGGAGCTCAAGATAGAAGAATCCAATCACACAGGTAACTGCATCAAGAGGTTCATTTTCAGTTTTGATGGATTGCCATCATATACTACAAGGTGTCATTGGTGGATTTTAGGAGCAATTAGAATGATTTTGATGATCAATCATTCTAATTGTATGAATCAAAAAAGTTTTGGTCCATCAAAAGATGTTTCAATGATGTCGATGATGGAGATCGTGATATATCTCATTACCATATAGAATTGAAGCTAACTAGGTCACACAAATAAGAGTTTAGATCTAGATGTCATCAATTAAGCTAATTCAGTTCGATTGATTTGGATTAGATCCAATCAGGTTCAAGGTAATAGTGCTAGCACACGATTGAGCCCGACTTTTTTCTTCTGAAATCCTTTTGATTCATCGCAACCACGTCAAATTTGATTTGACTCATTCTTGTATTTTGAATGAGTTTATTTTTATCTGACTGGAATAAGTCCAGATCAGATTAATTGTAGAAACTAAATCCATTCATAGTCAAATTGGACTAGGGTCAAAAGTTGACCTATTTAAGAGAATTGAGGGTCACCTAATTAGATGTTTTTTGAAAATTATTTAGAAGTCATTTTGTATTAATTTTCAAGTATATGATAGAACACAAATTATACATTGGGTGTACTAAATTTTGTGATTTTTAGAGATATCTAGACTAAGTTATGATAGAGTTTGATTTGGATCAAACTCTTGAGGGAAGAGTCCTAGGCGTAGTGGACTCTTCCTTATGTACTCATGCAACCACCTTCTAGATTGATTTTTGCTGTCAAAATTAGATGAGATTTGGGAATTTTCATGGAGATTAAGTCTAGAAGTTCCAATGGTCAAAAAAATGAGGATTTTGATCAAAGAGGGACTCTAACTTGGTGCTATGCTTTTGTATAAGAACCCTTGCGCCAAGGCTCTTCATGTAGAAATATTTTTCATATCCAAAGGCTGCCATTCCAAATATTTCACACCCCCTCTATCCTCTCTCTCCCTCTCTTCTACATGCCTAAAAAGTTAGGCATAAATCTAAGAAGAAGATCTAATTAAATTTGTGAAGAGTTCAGCATCTATGCGATAGTGTTCGTGAGATGGACATGCTGCCTTCAGAAATTTTTTGAAAAACTTTTAGATCAGATTTAGATCTGATCTTTGGAGAAAAAATTAATGAGAAAAAGACATCTAGATCCTTCCCAAGTGGATACTGGTAGAGGCTAGGATAATGCATGGCTCCTTCTAGAATCTCAAAAAATATCAGGATCATCATAGGATAATCAAATTACCCAAACAAGGCATAACATTAAATCTAATTTAATTTTTATTTTAATATCAAATCACCATGATCAAATCTAAGAACTCTTAGATTTGATTAGATCATTAAAAAAAAATTTTAAAAAATCCATCTCAGATCTGTACGATCCTGCAGCGAAAAATAGAATTTTTTCTTCAATTGGTATTAGAGATAGGTTTGTAGTTCTTCAGATCTACCTTAGATCTGATTTTATTTTTGATTATGATATGATATTAAAAAATTTTAGATGTCATATCAGATGTGATTAAATTTGAAATTAGAAAATTGAAAAGTTAAATAATTTAGATCTAATATGTATGAGATGCTTGACTAGACTACGTATAAAATAGTTCTGTGTAGTCTAGTATGATCTTATATTTATTTTAATTAAATATAATTTTAAATCTATTTAATTTTTATTTTTTTAATATTATAATTATTATAATTAGATCTAAAAATAAAAAATATTTTTTTTAATTTTTTATTTATTCATATGAGATATGAAAGATGCATGCTTAGACTAGTCATAGAATAATTCTATAAGATGTCTATAATAGTTTTATTTTTGATATGATCAAATTTAAAATTTTATCTTTTAGATTTAATATGTGATACTTTAGATCTGAAAGTATGCATATTGATGATACATGAGATGTATGCAAGATATGTATTAGTTAGATTCTTTTATATGTGATATATGATCTAATTAGTTTTGTAGTAAAAATATATATTTTTAATTTAAGGAGTTTCCCATGGCCGTCCAATTATAAGAACAAAGTAGGATTTAAAGGTCCTCTCCTTCCATTCGATGGGGTGTTCTTATGGCATGTAGGGATGCTGCGTGTTCGTTCTTAATCAAAAATCAGAACTTATTTTTCTACAAAATCTAAATCTTGAAACCCTAGAATTTTTATTACATGTTTTATTCATGAACCCAAAACTTAATTAAGAATTAAGATTATAAAATTAATTAGATCTAAAAATTATGAATTTTTAGATTTAAGATATATTCATAAAATTGAGTTCGGGCTTGGATAACTTAATTAGGTCTAGTGATTGATCAAATCAGATCAAGAGTTAGTTAGATGGGATCAAAAAAAGCTTAGATTTGATCAACCTAATAGGATTAAATCTAGATCAAGATCGAATTATATTGAGATGTGACTCGATCAAATCAAGACCTAATTTGGCTCCGCAATTCGAGCCTAGATTGTAGGCTAACCCAATTAGTTCTAATTCGATAATTTAGTATCTAAGGTAAGTTTGGCAGATACGATCGACTGATTTTTAATTGAAAGCTACTCGACCTGAATGCTTTCTTATCGAGTTAATGGCATATCCCTTCCATCGATCTCACTTATCTAGCCATTTGTGTCGATCCAGTTCTGATTTGAGGTGGCTAATAATTTGAGCCAACCTATGCCACTAGGTTAGTCATAATTATTATGACTAAGTCAAGTCAAGTTTAAAGAGATCTAAATTAAATCTTTTTAAGAAAATATTAAGTCTAAGGTCTTACACCATTGTAGATATGCGGGCGCTTTCCAGGGTTCATTGTTCTCAACTGGATACAGTGGTTCAGTTGCACCAAAAAGATGCAACCATATCTATTAGGCATTAGATGCTATGGGTTGGAGGATGGATTGGGCTCAATATTTTGGATACGGTGAGGGGTCCAATCAGGAATCCAATCTATGCAAATGGTGGATTTGACTTATCTAAGGAGTGGATCAATATTCTAGACACGATGAGATTCATGAATTAGAGATCAGGTTAGGGTGCACCATGATTAGAGAATCATTGGATAAGAATTGTCCACTCATCGATTGACCCATCACCAATAACTATTAGGTGAGATGGTGAGTCAATTGATGGGACCGCACCACCCATTAAAAATCAATAATCGCAGAAATTTTTGCATCTCTACCAAAAAAGTATAGAAATTTAAGTAAATATCGGAAGCCTAATTTATTTAAAAATAAAATTTCTAAATAAATTAGTTAAGTCTAATTATAAAATCTAACTATAAACTTTGACTCTGTATAGAAAAATATCTTCATCCAACCCACTAGCCCATATCCTGGATACCCATAGACTGATCGGATCTAACTACAAAGATTGGCTCTAGAACTTCAAAATTATTTTGAGTTCTGAGAAGTTGACTCATGTGTTGGAACAGGATCCTCCCACCTTATCAGTTCATCCATTCGCTGATCAAAGAGCGTCTCTTGAGAAGTGGATGGATGAAGATAATAAAGTTAGATATTACATATTGGGCTCGATGTCTGATGAGCTCCAGCACCAATATGAAGACATTAAAACTAGCTGCCAAATGAGTTGTTTGGTGAATAGAGTCGCGTAGCCAAATATCAAATCACTAAAAAACTATTTAAGGCTCAAATGCATGATGGGCAGTTGATCCAAGATCATTATTTGATAATGATCAAGGACTTAGAAGAGCTTGAGAAGCTTAGTGTCAAGTTAGATCAGGATCTACAGACTGACATAATTCTACAGTCCTTGACTGATGCGTATGGGCAATTCATCATGAACTACCATATGCATAAACTTTAGAATACATTGGCTAAGCTCATGAATATGCTGGTTACTACTGAGCTTTCTATGAAAGATTCTAAAGGCTCAATACTTACTATGTAGCGGACTTCTTTCAAGAGAAAGTCTTTTGGAAAGAAGAAGAAGTCTGTAAAGAAGCAGAAGATGGATAGTGGAAAGAAGAAGAAGGTAGAGCCGAAGAAGAAGACCGCTGACAAAGAAAAATATTTTTATTGCAACACTGATGGCCATTGAAAGTGGAACTGCCCTCTTTACCTGGCCAGCCTGAAGAACAAGAAGGAGGCAGGTCCTTCTAGAGGTATGCTCATTATAGAATCTAATCTTATGGTTTCTTCTGCATCCAGTTGGGTGCTTGACTCTGGTTCTAGTGCTCACTTGTGCACTTCTATGCAGAATCTTGAGGATAGCAGGAGGTTGAGGGATGGTGAGATGACCCTACGCATCGAGAATAGAGCAAGAGTTGCTACTATGGCCGTGGAAACCTACCTTCTATGATTACTGTCAGGATTACACTTAGTACTTAGGAACTATTTTTATGTGCCTGCAGCAAGCAGAAATTTAATTTCTATTTCATGTTTAGCATAGGAAGGCTATGTAATTAGTTTTCTTAAAGACCATTATAATATTCTTTATTAAAGAAATAAAATTATAGGTGGTTTACTTATAAATAGTCTCTATCAGTTATATAGTGATATTTCTATTTTTAATATCGAGCAAAACGTGAATGCCATGGGATCAAAGCAACCTAGGGATAGTCTAAACCATAGGTATCTTTGGCACCTTAGGCTAAGTCATATAGCTGAAGATAGGATTAACAAATTGAAGAAATCTAGGCTGTTGAGTCCATTAACTTTCGAGTCATATCTGATTTGTGAATCATACCTTCATGGCAAAATGACCAAGCTTTCTTTTATGGGACATGAAGAAAGGGCCACAGACCTGCTTGTCCTAATACATATTGATGTATGCGGCCCATTTGATGTGCCAGCTAGGGATAATTACATCTACTTCATCATCTTTATCGATGATTTATCTCGGTATGGGTATGTGTATTTGATGTGACACAAGTCTGAAGCTTTTGAAAAATTCAAGAAATTCAGACTTGAAGTAGAAAACAAATAAAAAAATTCATTAAGATTCTTCGATCAGATCGAGGTGAATACCTTAGTCGAAAATTCTTAGAGTATCTTAAGGATAATGGTATAGTCTCTCAATGGACTCCACCTGGAATGCCTCAACTCAATGAAGTTTCAGAACGAAGAAATCGGACCCTATTATATATGGTTCGATCCATGATGAGCTTCATAGACCTCCTTGAGTTTCTTTGGGGACATAGTCTGTTAACCACTATATATCTACTAAATAGGTTTCCATCTAAAATCGTTCATACCACGCCGTATGAGATATGGTATGATAAGAAATTAAGTTTGAGTCATCTCAGAATTTGGGATTGTCCTGCCCATGTCAAGAGACAATAGACAGATAAATTAGAGTCTAAATCTTTTAGAGCTTGATTTATTAAATTTTTTAAAGAGTCATTAGGATATTTTTTCTATCTCTCAGAAGATCACGATGTGATTGTGAGTCGACATGCCATCTTTTTTAAAAAATAGTTTATTCAAGATGTTGGCATCGGAAGATAGATTAAGCTCGAGGAGAAAGTCTCCCAAAAGCAAACGAGCCAAGGAACCTATGTAACCCAATCAGATTGAGCCAGTCCAATCACTACCTCATCCACCTCGTAGATCAGAAAGAATTTTTTATCCTCCTAAAAGGTACTTAAGTACTATTTTAGAGGATGTAAAGAAAATATTCCTCATAGGAAAAGAGGTTCATGGTGATGATCCCAAAACCTATGATGATGCGATATCAGATATCGACTCCAAGAAATAGTTCGAGGCAATGAAGTCAGAGATTGACTCAATGCGCTCAAACCAAGTCTGGACCTTAGTAGATCCACCTAAAGGTATCGTATCTATTGAGTGTAAATGGATCTTCAAGAGAAAGATAGGTGCTGATGGAAATATAGAAACATTCAAAGCAAGGCTCATAGCAAAAGGGTATAGTCAGTGCGAAGGCATGACTATCATGTTTCTTTTTCGCTAGTAGCCATACTCAAATCCATCCGCACGTTGCTTGCTATTGTAGCCTATTTCAATTATGAAATTTGGTAGATGGACATGAAAATGGTATTCTTAAATGGATATCTTGAGGAAGATATCTATATGAAATAGCTGCTGGATTTCACATTCAGTGATACCGATCACAAGGTCTGCAAGCTACAAAGGTCCATATATGGACTTAAGCAAGTATCTCAGAGTTGGAATACTTGTTTCAATGATGTGATCAAATTATTTGAATTCATCAAGAATGAGGAGGAGCCCTATTTTCAAAAAGATCAGTGGGAGCACTGTTGTCTTTCTCGTACTGTATATGAATGACATCCTTCTTATTGGAAATGATATTCTCATGTTGACCATGGTCAAAATATGGTTGTCTAAAGAATTCTCCATGAAAGATCTAGGAGAGGCATCCTTTATTCTAGGAATTAAGGTCTATAGAGATAGACCAAATAGGATGCTGGGTCTCTCATAGAAGATGTACATAGAGGAGGTGCTAAAGAGGTTTAGCATGAAAAACTCCAAGGAAAAATTGGTGCCCTTCAAACATCTCGTTCATCACTCCAAGAAGATGTATCCCAACACACTTGAGAAGATTGACGCATGAGCAAGATCTCTTATGCTTCAGCAATAGGGAGCCTCATGTATGCCATGCTATGTATATGACCTGATATTGCCCATGCTATGAGTGTCACAAGCAGGTATCAGTCAAATCCAGACGAAGAGCACTAGACTTTTATGAAATGTATCCTTAAGTACTTGAGAAGGACTAAGGATATATTTCTAGTCTTTGGTAATGGAGAACTCCAGGTCCAGGGGTATACAGACTCAAATTTTATGTCCGATATAGATGATCGAAAGTTGACATCTAGAAGTCTATTTATTTATAATGGTGGTGCCTTTAGCTGAAAAAGTTTCAAGCAGACGGTGATAGCAGATTCCATAATGAAAATAGAGTACATCACTACATTAGAAGCTGCAAAGAAGGCATTCTGGCATAAGAAGTTCATCGCAGAGCTCGGAGTGATGCCATCAGATGCCGTCCCTCTATACTGCGATAACAATGGCACCATAGCCCTAGCTAAGGAGTCAGGGTCTCACCAAAAATTCAGGCACATCGAGCGATGATACCACCTCATCCACGATTATCTTGAGAATGAATACATCAAGGTCAAGAGAGTCGATGCTGCAGATAATGCGGCTGACCTACTGATAAAGCCATTAAGCCAGCAAAAGATCGAAGTCCATCTTGAGAAGATGGGACTTAGATTTATAGCCAATTAGCTTTAGGTCAAGTGGGAGTTTGTTAGATGTGTGCCCTATAAGCTAGATTGACTATCACTTATTATACACTTCTAAGGATAATTTTATAATTTTAACTATAAATTAATAAATATATTATTTTTCTATCACAGTGTATATTTAAAAGTGTCTGTGATACATCCTTTGAGTTAATGACAATGACAATTCATATTTTCAAGAGTTAAAAATTTAAGATATAAATTTTCATAATTAATTCATAAAATGCTTCCAACCGTAGGATCATCATGAGGATGGTGATTGATCCAGAAGATTGGTATACGATCACTTTCTTAGGATAGACATGTCTTAAGTCTATGGTATGGAGATACTAGAGCGAGAGTACAGATACTTATTAGAAAATGAGGGCACTGAGTGTGAC
The DNA here is from genome assembly GCA_006176705.1 of Cocos nucifera. NCBI lineage: Eukaryota > Viridiplantae > Streptophyta > Magnoliopsida > Arecales > Arecaceae > Cocos > Cocos nucifera. The sequence continues at coordinate 82,978 of QRFJ01001153.1, read as the reverse complement.
CACCTCGAGTAGTCATAAGAAAGTCTACCTTCTCATCGATGACTGACTCGATGCTATAATGGTGTGTATGGTTCTTTGACCTGAGCTGCATCGGCAATTCACCTTGAGGGTATTATAGTTTGACTACACCATAACTTGATCTCCTAGTCATTCAGAATCTTGAGGTGTATGTTGGCTACAGCATGTTCATTGTAGGAATTGGATTGCACCAATAAGGGGATCTATCTACCTCGATAGATGAAAAGTAGCCCTATGATAATCATAAGATTGAGTCTTTAAGCTCATGGCCATGGCAGAGTGAAGATGATAGAAAGAGTTTCTATTAGGGTTCCACATTGGACTCGAATCGAATGATTAATTCATATGAAAGACATTAGGTTTGATGAGTTCACCTTAACCCTAATCTTGTCGAGGCTCAAGATAGAAGAACCCAATCACATAGATAACTACACTGAGAGGTTCACTTTCGATTTTGATGGGTTGCCACCATATACTGCTATGTGTCACTAGTGGATTTTGGGAGCAATTAGAATGATTTTGATGATTAATCATTCTAATTGTATGAATCAGAAAAGTTCTGATCCATCGAAAGGTGTTTCGATGATGTCGATGATGGAGATTGTGATATATCTCATTATCACATCAAATTGAATCTAACTAGATCATACAAATAAGGGTTTAGGTTTAGATGTCATGAATTGAGCTAACCCAGTTCGATTGATTTAGATTAGATCCAATTAGATTCAAGGTAATCATGCTAGCACACGATTGAGCCTAACTTTCTCCTTCTGAAATCTTTTTGATTTATCGCAACCAAGTCAAATTTGATTTGACTCATTCTTATATTTTGAATGAATTTATTTTTATCTGATTGGAACAAGTCTAGGTTAGATTAATTGTAGAAATTAAATCCATTCATAGTCAAATTGGACTAGGGTCAAAAGTTGACCTATTTGAGAGAATTGAGGGTCATCTGATCAGATATTTCTAGAAAAATTTTTAGAAATCATTTTGATCTAATCTTTGGTTATGTGATAGAGCATGAAATATACATTGGATGTACCAAATTTTATGATTTTTGAAGATGTCTAGACTGAGTTATGATAGAGTTTGATTTGGATCAAACTCTTGAGGGAAGAGTCCTAAGCGTAGTGGACTCTTGCTTATCTACTCATGTTGCCACCTTCTAGATTGATTTTTGGCATCAAAATCGGATGGAATCTGGGGATGTTTGTGGAGATCAGGTCCAGGAGTCCCAATGGTCAAAAAAATGAGGATTTTGGTCAAAGAGGGACTCTAACTTGGCGCTATACTTTTGCATAAGAACTCTTGCACCGAGGCTCCTCATATAGAAATATTTTTCATACCCAAAGGCTGTCATTCCATATATTCCACACCATCTAAAAAGTTAGGCACAAATCTAAGAAGAAGATCCAATCAAATTTGTGAAGAGTTCAGCATCTATGTGATGGTGTTCATGAGATGGATGTGCTGCCTTCAGAAATTTTTTGAAAGACTTCCATATCAGATTCAGATCTAATCTTTGGAGAAAAAATTTTCAAGAAGAAGATGTTCAGATCCTTCCTGAGTGGATATTGATAGAGGTCAGGCACGTGCATGGCTCCTTTCAGAATCTCAGAAAACATCAAGATCATCGTAGGATAATCAGATTACCCAAATAAGATATGAAATTTAATTTAATTTAATTTTTATTTTAATTTTTAATATTAGATCATCATGATCAGATTTAAGAACTCTTAGATCTGATTAGATCATTTAAAATTTTTTTAGAAAAATCTATCTCAGATCTGATCAGATCTGCACGATCCTACGGTAGAAAATAGGATTTTTTCTTCATAGACTCTGTTGGACATGGTCCGATCCATGATGGACTTTGCCAACTTACCAATATTCTTCTAGGGATATGCACTCAAATCAGCTTGTTATCTTCTAAATAGGATTCCAAGTAAGTCTGTAATTAAAACTCCATCTAAGATATGGATAGGGCATAAACCAGCACTTTCACACCTTAGGGTCTAGGGGTGCTCGACTTATGTAAAACGATTAATCACAGATAAACTTGGATCTAGGTCTGATAAGTGCACATTCATAGGATACCATAAAGAATCAAAAGAGTATATTTTCTACTATGCTGATGAACAAAAAATATTCATTAGCCTTAAGGTAATCTTTTTGAAAAAGAAGTTCTTTAGTAAAGGAACTATTGCCTCTAAGGTTGAACTTGATGAAGTTCAATAGGTAGAAACACTGACACCTATAGTTGAACCAGAATCAAATTTGATTAAATCAAATCTGGAGCCTAGTGTACCTACACCATTAAGGCGATCCAATAGAGTATCGTATCAGTCAGACAGATACTATAATTTTTTGGTCTAGAATGATGATCCCATCAAACTCGATAGGAACGATGAGGATTCGATCACTTATATGGATGCAATACAGAGGCCTGATTTCGAGAAATAGCTTAAATCCATGAAATTCAAAATGGAGTCCATGAAAGTCAATGATGTGTGGACATTAGTTGATCCATCCGAAGGGGTTAAACCCATTGGATGTAAATGGATCTTCAAAAGAAAGAGGGGCACAGACGAAAAGATGCAGACCTATAAAGCTCGTTTGGTTACCAAGGGATATCGTCAATGTTATAGTATTGACTATGATGAGATATTCATTCCTGTGGCAATGCTCAAATACATTCGGATAATACTTGCTATAGCAGCCCATCTAGACTATAAGATCTGACAGATGGATGTGAAGACAGCTTTCCTAAATGAAGAGCTGATAGAAGAAGTGTATATGATACAACCTGAGGGGTTCACATCTATAGATGAATCCAAGGTATGCAAGCTTTAGAGATCCATTTATGGATTGAAGCAAGCATCTCAGAGTTGGAACATGCATTTTGATAAGGTGATCAAAATGTATGGTTTCGTTAAAAATGAAGAAGAGCCTTATATTTACAAGTGGACGAATGGTCCGATAGTGGTATTCATTATCTTGTACATAGATGATATTCTCTTAATCGAAAATGACATTCCCGCACTGCAAGAAATAAAGGTTTGGTTGTTATCTCAATTCTCCATGAAAGACTTGGGTGAAGCATCCTACATTCTAGGGATGAAGATCTATAGGGATAGATCTAAGAGGATGCTTGGTTATCTCAGTCCATGTACATAGAAATTGTGCTGAAGAGTTTCAGCATGGAGAATTCTAAAAATGGTTATCTTTCAATAGGCCATGAAATTTTTCTCTCTAAGAAGGATTGTCCGACAACTCCTGCAAAGAGAGAGTGTATAAGGAGAGTCCTATATGCTTTGACAGTGGGATGTATCATGTATGCCATGATATGTACGAGATCAGATGTAGTATACTCACTAGGAGTAGTGAGTAGCTACTAATCTAATTTAAGAGAAAGTCACTAGAAAGTGGTTAAAGCCATCCTTAAGTATTTAAGAAATACTAAGGACCAATGATTGGTTTATGATAAGTCAGATCTGCAACTTGAAGGGTTTACAGACTCCAGCTTTCAATCTGACCATGATAATAGCAAAAGCGTGTTGAGTTATGTCTTTATCCTAAATGATGAAGCTATCTGTTAGAAGAGTTCCAAGTAACATACTGTAGCAGACTCTGTTTGTGAAGCAGAGTACATCGCAACATCAAATGCCATGAAGAAAGCTGTGTAGCTGAAAAAATTCATCATCAAGCTTGGAGTAGCACCCTCCCTTAATGGATCGATCTTGCTCTACTGCGATAGCACTGGTGCCATTGCTCAGGTGAAAGAACCAAAAGCATACCAGCGAACGAAGCATATACTGCACTGCTACCATCTGGTTTGGAAGATCGTGGATCAAGGTAACATTGATCTTCAGAAGATCGATTGAAAGAAGAAGCTGGCCAACCCCTTCACTAAAGCCCAAGCGATGAAAGAGTTCGACGACCACAAGTCGAAGATAGGTATTAGATACTATGCCAAGTGGCTTTAGAACAAGTGGGAGTTATTGAAAAATGTATCCCAAAGCTAATCATCAACCTATTGATGGTTGTGCTACCTTATAGTTGTAATTAATTTATTATTAAATAAAATATATTTTTGGCATTGTTATCATAAAATCTATATCTTCTAATGAACTTCATTATTGTGATGAAGTTCTTAGGACTATTTAGTTTCAATAAAGAGAGAATTATCGATTAGTCCTTAAATAATTCACGACCAAATGATACGCTGTTAATTAGGACGACAGCATTTATCGAGCATAGGTCTTGTATACCATATAGGTTGGTTGTCTTCTTAATCAAGAAGTGTGGAGATACTGGTATGGCATACAAGTAAAATATTTGGGTACATCGTCATTGGACGTGATCAATTCTAGAGCATTCTACTATCGAGAATTGCTCTGATAGGATATAGATATAAATGTCCCTTAGACCTAAGATCACCATAGTGGCTTGAAAGTAATTTGCTATGCTTTGATACCAGACTAACTAAATTTTTAATTCAATAATGAAATATTTTTGGGTACAGTCAAGTACTTGCAAAGTTGGAGAGTAATCAAGATGGGATTGACCACTCCAAGAGTTGGAGAAGAATGCATCACTGTATTTTAATATAGCAAAAATTTTAGCCGAGACAATCCATAAGATGGATTTGATATTTTGAAATACAATGTTGATGACCTAATTGAGGTTGACAGTTAAACTCTGAGATATCCTATGAGCATTTTGGTCAAGGAGATGAATTATACAGAAACTATATCCACATGGGTTCTAAGGATGTTGTTCTACACATTCGATCTATCCGACCGTCGGATACCATTGCTAGATGGTCACTTTGATTGGTATAGAAATTGATTCTCATGCTATTGGCTTAGGTTCTAACCTATGGATTCATATACATAAGAGGTCTCAATCTGAATGGATGGTTGATCAATGATTAAGTATCGTTCTAGGATTAAATAATCAATACAATTGATGTTTAACCTAGTGCAAGTATTATAGGAGGATCGATTAGCAATTCGATTGCTAATCAGTTAAATTTAATTAAGATAGAGGAATAAGATTAAGTCTAATTAAATATAATTTAATTAGATTTGATTTGGGCTTATTCAATTGATTTATTGAATGAGCCAATTGCAAGAAAGAACTAGTCCTAATTCAATTAAGACTTGATCGAACCTATTCTCTAATTTGATTAGAAATTAAATTAGAATTAAATTTAATTTAATCTAATTTAATAAGATTATTAGTTAGACTAAGATCTAATTTAATTGAATTAAATAAATTCTAATTTAATTTGGTCCAAGGATCAAGTTGGACCAAGTCAAATTAGGAGTCCTAGTGAGACTAGGACTCCCAAATCCTTGTGCCATTCAATCTCCATGCACTCTCCATGAAATTTTATTTAATTTTTTTTATGGAATCTCTCTTTTTTAGAGAGAGGACATGCATCTCTACATTTTATATACTTTTTGTTAGATATGTGTGTCCTAGAAGCCAGATTGGCTGATACTTGTAATACAATTCTAAGGGCAAAATTATAATTTTGACTATAAATAATAAAATAAATTATTTTCTATCACAGTGTATATTTGAAAGTGTATGTGATACATCCCTTAAGTTAATGGCAATGATAGTTCATATTTTCAAGAGTTAAAAATTTAAGACATGAATTTTCATTATTAACTCATAAAATGCTTCCGACCGTAGGATCATCATAAGGATGGTGATTGATCCAAAAGGTTGGTGTACGATCACTTCTTTAGGAAAGATGAGCCTTGAGTCTATGGTATAGAGACACCAGAGCGAGAGTACAGGTACACGTAAGAGAATGAGGGCACTAAGCGTGACCACCTCGAGCAGTCATGAGGAAGTCTACCTTCTCGTTGATGACTGGCTCGAAGCTACAGCGGAGTGTCTAGTTCTTTGACCTGAGGTGCATCGATAGTTCACCTTGAGGGTGTTATAGTTTGACTACACCATAACTCGATCTCCTAGTCATTCGGAACCCTAAGGTGTATATTGGCTATAGCATGTTCATCGTAGGAATTGGATTGCACCAATAGGGGATCTATCTACCTCGGTAGATGAGGAGCAGTTCTGTGATAATCATGAGAATCAAGTCCATAAGCCCATGGCCATGATAGAGTGAAATAATAGAAAGAGTTTCTATTATGATTTTTACATTGAACTTGAATCGAATGATTAATTCATATGATGGATATTAAGGTTTGATGAGATCATCTTAATGCTAATCCGATCGGAGCTCAAGATAGAGGAACCTAATCACACAGGTAATTGCACTGAGAGATTCACTTTCAGTTCTGATGGATTGCCACCATATGCTGCTAGGTGTCATTGGTGGATTTTGGAAGCAATTAGAATAATTTGAATGATTGATCATACTAGTTGTCTGAATCAAAAAAGTTCTGATCCATCAGAAGGTGTTTCGATGATATCGATGATAGAGATTATGATATATCCCATTACCATATGGAACTGAACCTAACTGGATCACACAAATAAGGGTTTGGATCTAGATATCATCAATTGAATTAATCTAGTTTAATTGATTTGAATAAGATTCAATTAGATTCAAGAAAATTGTGCTAGCACATGATTGAGCCTAATGTTCTCCTTTAACAATCATTAAAACTTGTCTTGAGCCAAATGTGTTTGAGCTCACTCAAGAACCTTTACTTGGTCTGACTGGAGCTTGTCCAGGTCAGAAAAGGGTTGTCTTAATTTATGAGATAAATTTGAGACAACACCTGCCATTTTCCATCACTTGCTAAATCTTGTCTTTGGACATTGGTCAAATATTGACTCTGGATACTTAGACATCTTCCCATGTGTCTTGCACCCATAGGAGAGTACCTAGGAACTTGTCCCCCAACTAAAAATAGAGAGGAAGGGGGCACATGCCTAGGGAGGCATGCGCCCCATGAGGATAAAATATGGAGTCCCATACAGATGGGACTCTAGTTACTTCAGAGAACTAAATTAGGTGGCACCAAAAAGACTTGTTTGACCTTGTCTTGGCGCATCCTAAGAAGAATTTTGAGGGTCACTAATCTGATTGGATAGATGATGTCACCCCACCAATCATATTTAGATTCGATTGCATAAAAGGCTGTGATTGGCCAGGATGATGTGGCACTGCATAGCGCAACAGGATCTATATAAACCCTATCTACGCCTAGAATTCGATTCTTCTGCGTTTAGCCCATGCCACATAGCCCCTCTCCCTCCTTCTCCATGCCACCCTCTGGTCCTCTCTCTCCTCTCCACACCCAAGTGACTTTGGGCATGAAGAAGGTGCGATCCAAGCAAGTGAAAAGCACCAGGAAAGGAAGAAGGCAGCACTACTGCAAGAGACAATGGTTGTTCTTCAAAAATCATCTTGAAGACCTTCAAGATCAAATCTAAATCTAATTTTTGGAGGATTGATTGAGAAGGAGAAGATCTTCAGATCCTGCTTGAGTGGATACCGGTAAAGATCAGACACTTGCGTGGCTACATTCAGAACCTTAGACAAATATTGGGATCATCATAGGGTAATTGGATTACCTATAATAAAGGTATAATTAAATTAGATTTAATTTTAATTTTTATTTTTATTTTTATTATCAGATCAATAAGATTAGATTTGAGAAGTCTCAGATTTGATTAGGATCTTAAAGAAAAAATTTTTGAAATATCCCTTCTGTTCCAATCAGATTGGAACAATCTGACCTAGAAAATAGATTTTATCTATAACTGATATCAGAGCCAGATTTCATAGTTCATTAGATCTAATTTTAATTTATTTTTAATTTAATAATTAGATAATTTTAGATATCACATTAGATATAATTATATCTAAAATTAGAAAATTAAAAATTAAATAATCTAGATCTAAGATGTATGAGATGCATGACTAGACTAGGAATGGAATTATTTTATGTATAGTCTAGCATTATCATAATTTTAATTTAATTAATTATAATTTTTAAATTTATTTATTTATTATATTTTAATATTATAAATATTATAATTAAATTTAGAAAATAGAAAATAAATTTATTTAATTTATTTATATGAGATATGATAGATGCATATTTAGACTAGTTATAGAATAGTTCTATAAAATTATCTAGAATAAATTTTAATTTGATAGGATCAAATTTAAATCTTATTTTTTAGATATTTATGAGATAATTTAGATCTAAAAACATGCATGATATGTTACATGAGATGTATGCAAAATATATTTTTAGTTAGATCAACTTTTATATATGTGATATATGATGTAGATCTAATTAGTTTTGTAGATTTATTATATTTTTGATTAAGGCATTCGCCTTGGTCGTCTGATCATAAGAATGAAGTAGGATTTAAAGGCTTTCTCCTTCCATTCAATGAGGAGTTCTTATAATGTGTAGGGGTGCTGCGCGTTCGTCCTTAATCAAAAATCAAAAACTTAATTTCTACAAAATCCTAAATTCTAAAATCCTAGGATTTTATATACATGTTTTATTCATGAATCCTAAACTTAATTAAAAATTAAGATTATGAAATATATTAAGTCTAAAATTGAGAATTTTTAGATCTAAGACATATTCATAAAATTAGGTTCGAGCTTGGGTAGCTCAAGTAGGTCTAGTGATTGATCAAACAAAATCAAGAGTTGGTTAGATGGGATCAAGAGTGCTTAAATTGATCAGCCTAATAGGATTAAGTCTGGGTCAAGGTCGAGTCACATGAGTGATCGATCAAGTTAAGACCTAATTAGGCTCAGTGGTTAGAGTCTGGATTGTAGGCTAATTTGATTGGTTCTGGCTCAACAATTTGATTTCTAAGATAAGTTTGGCAGATACGATCGACTGATTTTTAATTAGGAACTACTCGACTCAAATGCGATCTTATCGAGTTAATGATGTATCCCTTCCATCGATCTTACTTACTTGACCATATTTGTCAACCCAGTTCTGATCTAAGGTGGCTAATAATCCGAGCTAACCCATGCCACTAGGTTAGTCATAATGGTTATGACTATGTCAAGTCAAGTTTAAAGAGACCTAAATCAAATCATCCTAAGAAAAGATTAAGTCTAAGGTCTTCCACCATTGTAGATATGTGGGCCCTTCCCGAGGTTGATTATTCTCAGCTGGTCACAATGGTTTAGTTACATCGAGAAGACGCAACCATGTCTATTAGGCATTAGATGCTATGGACTGGAGGATGGATTGGGCTCAATATTTCAGATATGGTGAGAGAATCAATTAGAAATTCAATCTATGCAAATGATGGGTCTAACTTAACTAAAGAGTGGATCAATATTTCGGACATGGTGAAATTCATGAATTAGAGACCAAGTCTGGGTGCACCATAATTAGAGAATTATTGGACAAGAGTTGTTCACTCATTGGATAAGAGTTGTTCACTCATTGGCTAACCCATCACCAATAACTGTTAGGTGAGGTGGTGAGTCAGTTAGTGGGACTGCACCATCCATTAGAAATCAATAATCATGAAGATTTTTGCATCTCTACAGAGGGAGTGTAGGGATCCAAGAAAATAGTGAGAGCTAATTTGTTTAAAAATTAAATCCCTAAATAAATTGGTCAAGTCTTAATTATAAAATCTAACTAGAAACTTTGACTCTCTACTAGAAAAAAAAAAATGTCTGCGTCCAACCCACTAACCCATATCCTGGACACCCACAGACTAACCAGACACAATTATAAGGATCGGCTCCAAAACTTCAAAATTATTTTGGATTTTGAGAAGTTGACTCATGTATTGGACCAAGATCCCCCCACCTTACCAGCTCGTCCATCCGCTGAACAGAGAGCATCTCTTAACAAGTGAACAGATGAAGATAATAAGGTTAGATACTACATGTTGGACTCGATGTCTGATGAACTTCAGCGCCAACATAAAGATATCAAGACTGTCCACCAAATGTTGGCTCACTTGCAAGAGTTGTTTGGTGAACAGAGTTGCGCAGCCTAATATCAGATCACTAAATGACTGTTTAAGGCTAAAATGCATGATGGGCAGTCAGTCCAAGATCATTATCTGATGATGATCAAGGACTTGGAAGAGCTTGAGAAGCTTAGAGTGAAGTTAGATCAGGATCTGCAGAATGATATAATTTTGCAATCCTTGACTGATGTGTATGGGCAATTCATCATGAACTACCATATGCATAAACTTTAGAATACTCTAGCCAAGCTTATGAATATGCTGGTTACTGCTGAGCTTGCTATGAAAAATTTTAAAGGCTCAGTACTTGCTATGAAATGGACTTCTTTCAAGAGAAAGTCTTTTGAAAAGAAGAAAAAGTCTGTAAAAAGGTAGAAGATAGAAGGTAGAAAGAAAAAGAAGGCAAAGTTGAAGAAGAAGGCCGCTGACAAAGAAAAGTATTTTCATTGTAATACTGACGGCCACTGGAAGCGAAACTACCCTACGTACCTAGCCATCTTGAAAAATAAGAAGACAGATCCTTTTGGAGGTATGCTCGTTATTAAATCTAACCTTATGGTTTCTTCTGCATCAGTTAGGTGCTTGACTTTGGTTTTAGTGCTCATTTGTGCACTTTCATATAGGATCTTGAGGATAGTAGGAGGCTGAGGGATGGTGAGATGATCCTACGCATCGAAAATGGAGAAAAGATTGCTGCTATGGTTGTGGAAATCTACCATCTTTGACTACCATCTGGATTAGATTTAGTACATAGGGATTGTTATTATGTACCTGTTGCAAGCAGGAATTTAATCTCTATTTCATGTTTAGCACAAGAAGGCTATGTAATTAGTTTTTTTAAGGACCATTGTAATATTCTTTATGAAAAAAATAAAATTGCAAGTGGTTTCCTCATTAACAGTCTTTACCAGTTACATATTGATGTATCTATCTTTAATATCGAGCAAAATATGAATGCCATAATATCAAAATGACCCAGGGATAATCCAAACGATAGGTATCTATGGTACCTAAGGCTAGATCATATAGCAGAAGATAGGGTTAGGTCTACCAGTATTGAGTCCGTTGACTTTTGAGTTATATCCAATTTATAAATCATGTCTTCATGGCAAAATGACTAAGCTCCCTTTTGTAGGACATGAGGAAAGGGCCATGGAACTACTTGCCCTAGTACATACTGATGTATGCGACCCATTTGATATGTCGGCTAGAGGCAACTTTGACTACTTCATAATCTTTACTGATGATTTATCTCGGTATGGGTATGTGTATCTTATGAGACGCAAGTCTGAAGCCTTTGAAAAGTTTAAGAAATTCAGATATGAAGTCAAAAACCAAACTGAAAAATCCATTAAGGTTCTTTGAGTAGATCAAGGAGGTGAATACCTTAGTCAGAAATTTCTGGACTATCTCCAGCAAAATGGCATAGTCTCTCAATGGACTCCATCTAAAATATCTTAACTCAACAGAATTTCAGAATGAAGAAATCGAATCCTATTAGATATGGTCCGATCCATAATGAGCTTCACAGACCTTCCTAATTTTCTTTGGGGATATAGTCTTTTAACTGTTATATATTTACTGAATAGGGTTTCCTCTAAAACCATTCCTACCACACCGTATGAGATATGGCATGGTAAGAAACCAAGTTTGAGTCATCTCAGAATTTGGGGTTATCCGGCTCATGTCAAAAGACAACAAGCGGACAAGTTAGACCATAGGTCCTTTAGAGCTTGATTCATAGGATATCCTAAAGAGTCATTAGGATATTATTTCTACATTCTAGAAGACCATAATGTGATTATAAATTGGCATGCCATCTTTCTTGAAAAATAGTTTATTTAAGATGGTGGTATTGGAAAGCAGATCAAGCCCAAGGAAAGTCTCACAAGAGCAACGAGCTAAGGACTCTATGGAACCAAATCAAGTTGAGCCAATACAATCACTACCTCCTCCACCTCGTAGATCGAAAAAGATTTTTCATCCCCCTAAGAGCTCATTCAAGACTTACTCGAACGACTACTCAACAAAAAATGAGAGCTTTGGTTTCCTCTCATCGAGATAGAGGCAGGCAAAAGAGGGATTTTCGTAGTTTGTGGATCACTCGAATAAATGCAGTAATTCATGAGAATAAGGTATTCTATAATTATAGTAGATTAATACCAAATATGTACAAGAAGCAATTGCTTCTTAATTGTAAAATACTTGCGCAAATATCTATATCAAATAAGAATTGTCTTTACATGATTTCCAATCAGATTATCAAATAAAGGATATGATATTATAAAATATAATACAAAAATGATTGAAATTGAAACAAAATACCTCGGAGGTACTTAGGTACTATTTCAGAGAAAGTAGAGAAAATGTTCCTCATAGGTAATGGGGTTCATGGTGATGATCCCAAAATCTATGATGAGGCGATATTGGATATCGACTCCAAGAAATGGTTAGAGGCAATGAAGTCAGAAATTGACTCGATCTACTCAAACCAAGTCTGGATCTTGGTAGATCCACCTGAAGGTATAATACCTATTGGATGTCAATGGATCTACAAGAGAAAGATTGGTGCAGATGGAAATGTGGAGATATTCAAAGCTAGATTAGTGGCAAAAGGATATAGTCAGCGTGAAGGCATTGACTATCAAGATACCTTTTTGCCAGTAGCCATGCTAAAATCCATCCGTATATTGTTTGCTATTGCAGTCTATTTCGATTATGAAATATGGTAAATGGACGTAAAAATGACGTTCTTAAATGGATACGTTGAGGAAGATATCTATATGGAACAGCCACTAGGTTTCACATCCAGTGATGTTGATCACAAAGTATGCAAACTGCAAAGGTCCATATATGGACTTAAGCAAGCATCTCGGAGCTGGAATATTCATTTTAATAATGTGATCAAATTATTTGGTTTCATCAAGAATGAGGAGGAACCATGTATTTTTAAAAAGGTCAGTAGGGGCGCTATTGTCTTCCTCGTACTATACGTGGATGATATCTTCCTTATTGGGAATGATATTCTCATGTTGACCATAGTTAAAATATGGTTATCTAAAGAATTTTCCATGAAAGATCTAGGAAAAGCATCCTTCATTCTAGAAATTAAGATCTATAGAGATAGGCCGAATAGGATGCTAGGTCTTTCACAGAAGATGTATATAGAGAAAGTGCTAAAGAGGTTTAGCATGAAAAACTCTAAGAGGGGATTGGTACCCCTCAGATAAGGCATTCATCTCTTTAAGAAAATGTGTCCCAATACATCTAAGGAGATTGAATGCATGAGCAAGATCCCTTATGCTTTAGCAATAGGGAGGCTCATGTATGCCATGTTATATACACGACCTGATATAGCTCATGCTGTGAGTGTCACGAGCAGATATCAGTCGAATTTAGATGAAGAGTACTAAACTTCTGTGAAATGTATCCTTAAGTACTTGAGAAGAACTAAGGATATGTTGTTGATTTTTGGTAATGGAGAAATCCAAGTCCAGGGGTATATAGACTCGGATTTTATGTCTGATATAGATGATCGAAAGTTGACATCTGGGTGTCTATTTATATGTAATGGTGGTGTTGTCAGTTGGAAAAATTTCAAGCAGACAGTAATAGTAGATTCCACCATGGAAGTAGAGTACATCGCTGCATCAGAAGCGACAAAAGAGGCATTCTGGCATAAGAAGTTTACTACAGAGCTCGAAGTGATGCCATCAGATGCCGTCCCTCTGTACTGCGATAACAATGGCACCATAGTCCTATCTAAGGAGCCGAGGTCTCACCAAAAATTCAGGCACATCAAGCGGTGATACCACCTCATCCATAATTACTTCAAGAAGGGATACGTCGAGGTCAAGAGAGTTGACACTGCAGATAATGTGGCTGACCCATTGATAAAGTTATTGAGCTAGTAGAAGATCAAAGTCCACCTTGAGAAGAAGGGATGTAGATTTGTAGCCAGTTAGCTTTAGGTTAAGTGAAAGTTTGTTAGATATATGTGCCCTAGAAGCCAGATTGGCTGACACTTGTAATACACTTCTAAGGGCAAAATTATAATTTTAACTATAAATAATAAAATAGATTATTTTCTATCATAGTGTATATTTGAAAGTATCTGTGATACATCCCTTGAGTCAATGGCAATGATAGTTCATATTTTCAACAGTTGAAAATTTAAGACATGAATTTTCATTATTAACTCATAAAATGCTTCCGACTGTAGGATCATAATGAGGATGGTGATTGATCTAGAAGATTGGTGTACGATCGTTTCTTTAGGAAAGATGAGTCTTGAGTCTATGGTGTAGAGATATCGGAGCGAGAGTATAGGTACTCATTAAAGAACGAGGGCACTGAGCGTGACCATCTCGAGCAGTCATGAGGAAGTCTATCTTCTCATCGATAACTGGCTTGAAGCTGCAGTGGTGTATCTGGTTCTTTGACCTAAGGTGCATCGACAGTTCACCTTGACGGTGTTATAGTTTGATTACACCATAACTCGGTCTCCTAGCCATTCAAAATTCTGAGGTGTATGTTGGCTATAGCATGTTCATTGTAGAAATTGGATTGCACTAATTGGGGATCTATCTACCTCGGTAGATGAGGAGCAGTCCTATAATGATCATGAGAATCAAGTTTAGAAGCCCATGGCCATGGTAGAGTGAAATAATAGAAAGAGTTTCTATTAGGATTTTCACATTGGACTTAAATCGAATGATTAATTCATATGACAGAAATTAGGATTTGACGAGATCACCTTAATCCTAATCTATTCAGAGCTCAAGATAAAGAAAGTTAATCACATAGGTAACTGCACTGAGAGGTTCGCTTTTAGTTCTAATAGGTTGCCAATATATTCTGCTAGGTATCATTGGTGGATTTTGAGAGTAATTAGAATGATTTGGATGATTGATCATACTAGTTGTTTGAATCAAAAAAGTTCTGATCCATCGAAAGGTGTTTCGATGATGTCGATGATAGAGATCATGACATACCCTATTGCCATACGAAATTAAACCTAACTAAATCACATAAATAAGGATTTGGATCTGGATATCATCAATTGGATTAACCCAGTTTAATTGATTTGAATAAGATTTAATTAGGTTCAAGAAAATTGTACTAGCACATGATTGAGTCTAATGTTCTCCTTTAATAATCATTAAAACTTGTCTCGACTGAGCCAAATGTATTTGGGCTCACTCAAAAACCTTTACTTGGTATGATTAGAGCTTGTCCAGATTAGAAAAGAGTTATTTTAATTTATGAGATAAATTTGAGACAACATCTATCATTTTTCGTCACCTGCTAAATCTTGTCTTCGGATATTGGTCAAATGTTGACCCAGGATACTTAGACATCTGCCCATATATCTTACACCCATAGGAGAGTACCTAGGAACTTATCCTCTTGCTAAAAAGCAGACAGGAAGGAGGCACATGCCTAGGGAGGCATGCACCCCATGAGGATAAAATATAGAGTCCCATACAGATGGGACTCCAGTTACTTCAGAAAATTAAATTAGGTGGCACCAAGAAGACTTGTTTGACCCAGTCTTGGTACCACCTAAGAAGAGTTTTGAGGGTCTCTAATTTGATTGGATCAGATGATGTCATCCCACCAATCAGATTTTAGATCTGATTGCACAAAGGATCGTGATTGGCCAGGATGATGTGGCACTGCATGGCATAGCAGGATCTATATAAATCATATCTGTGCCTAGAATTCAATTCTTCTATCTTTAGCCCATGCAACGTAGCCCCTCTCCCTCCTTCTCCATGCCATCCTCTGGTCCTCTCTCTCCTCTCCACATCCAAGTGACTTTGGGCATGAAGAAGGTGCGATCCAAGCAAGTGAAAGATGCCAGAAAAGGAAGAAGGCAGCACTGCTGCAAGAGACAATGGTTGTTCTTCAAAAGCCATCTTAAAGATCTTCAAAATTAGATCTAGATCTAATTTTTGGAGGATTGATTGAGAAGAAGAAGATCTTCAGATTTTGTCTGAGTGGATATCGGTAGAGATCAGGCACTTACATGGCTACATTCAGAACCTCTGGCAAATATTAGGATCATCATAGGTAATTGGATTACCCATAATAAAGGTATAATTAAATTAAATTAAATTTTTATTTTTATTTTTATTTTTATTATCAAATCAATAAGATTAGATATGAGGAGTCTCAGATCTGATTAGGATCTTAAAGAAAAAATTTTTGAAATATTTTTTCTGATCCAATTAGATCTGAACGAATCTGATCCAAAAAATAGGTTTTTTTCTATACTTCTTTCATGATATTTGGTTGAGGGCCAAGTCAAAATAAATTAGTTATTTTGATTTCAAACTCTATTTGATAGAGTTTGTTGCAATCAGAATTCTTATCCATATATGGCACCTAAACTCCTAATTTTTCTCTAAAATTTTTATGAAAAATAAAGAATTTTAATGCACCAAATACCAGGTGGTCTATGCCCAAAAAGGAGGGGATGCCTAATAGTTGGGCACTCCAAGTCTAGCCTAATTTGGAGGTCTCTTAACTAGTTATTTGACCTAGACGAGGACTCCTCCATATCTCTCAATATAAAATGGTTTTTAATCTAATTTTTTCTAAGATTATAGATCTAAAAGAGAGATTTTTAGGCATTGAGAGGCTGGGCACAGAGAGGTTTAGGCATGGGAATTGTAAAGGCACCAATCAAGATGCTTTGGTGAAAGAAAAGAGAAGAAGAAGATGGTCTTCTTCTAGGATTTTCTTCCATCTATTTCTCTATTATTTTTTTGAAATTTTGAGAGGTGTCTCAGGTCTAAAATCATCTTCCTCATTTTCTAAAAATTGGAGGATCCAAATTTTAAAGAAAGAAAGATCTAGATCAACCGTCAAAAAAAGATCAGCATAGTTCTAAGAAACTATGCTAATTTTCGGGTATCAAACATTTGATCAGTGATCGAGGGCTCATGTGGATAATTTATAGAGGTTGGATGTAGTGCGCCTTGGAATGATAACCTCAGGCCCTGATTAGGGAGTTAGAGAACTCGATTTGCAAAGGTATGGATGATACGATCATCTTTCTCCTATCTAGATTTGATCTAGCGTAGCTTTTATATTGATATGATCAACATGATTTATTCTTATATTTTAATTTTTGATTTAATATCATGGTTTAATCATGTAATAGGATCCTAGATCTAGGATTTTTATATTTAATTATGAATTAATATGATTAATTTATGTTTCTGCTGCATAGATTTAAAAAAAATTTAAAATCTAACTCTAAAATCTGAGACTAGATCCTTCAGAAAGCATGGTAAAGAATGGCATCAGGAGCACCCTAAAGCAGCATCATGGTCTTAAAGGCTTCAAGGTGGTCAACTGGATTGACAGTCCCATCGTAACTTTTAAATTAAGGGAGCATGAAGTTCGGCGGGATGGGCTCCTATATGATTCGGACAAAAAAGAGAGGAACAATGCAGATATCGTCTTATGGACTAGGATGGCATGGCCGAGTTTCTTAATCCATCAATTCACTTCTTGGAGTTTTTGATCGAGAAGATCGTCTCGACCATGGATCTTAAAGGGTAGGTAGCTCAAGGGAGGCAAAGATCTCTTGGGGATCGAATCATGGTCAGAGCAGGGACTCTCAGCTCTCTGCTTTTTCTTTCCAGGGGTCACCAACCGACTCACCCAGGTCAGCCTCCTTTGTGCTGGATCTTGGTACTTCGACAAGGGTTTCTCTGGATGGACTAATGTCGAGAGCTGTTATATGGCCTGCACTGCTTCAATGAGGCCCTTAACTTGCTGCACAAGCAGGTTAAACATCTCCAAATCTACCATAACTACTGGTAGAGGTTAAGATGCTGATGATGAGATTGGAGTGGGTAGATTTGCCAATTCTAGGTTGGATCCGACGGCAGTGGTGAGGGTTCGCCTCGAAGGAGCTCTCTTGGGAGGCATTTTACTAAAACAAGAGGAAGATCAATAGAAAATAGAGGAGAAATAGAAAGAGGAAGATGATCACTTCAACTATAAACTCCTTTTAGAATAAGGGCTTAAAGCTTTCCTCCTTCTAGCACAAATTCTGTTGGTGCAAAAAGCGGTTGCTAACGTTGGAGTTTGTTGGCCCTGGAAGAGACAGTCATTGCTGAGACCTGCAAGATAAAGTTCAAATCGAAGATGGATGACTCTTGCAGGATCCTTCGATGGTCAAGTCAGTTCTTTGACTGACAAGAATGGAGTTAACAGAAATTTAGAGTAGAGAGGAGAGCTTAGTTCTTAGAAATGAAAATATATCTGGAGGATCCCTTTTATAGACAGAGCTCATAATAGAATGATAGTAACAGCCATAACAAAATGTCAGTAGGTTGTTCAAATCACTTAGAGTTTATTACGGAGAGTGGGCTATCATTTGTCGCAACTTGTAGCACTTGGATTTAATTTGATAGAGTTTGGATGAGAAGCTGGAGCCCTGTGCTTGGTAGCAGGTTATTCATATTGGAGATGGAGAACTCAAAATTGGACTAACTGAACTTGAAGGTCAGCTTTTAAGTAGTTAATAATGGACTCACGATTGGATTCTGCTGGGGCTGCCTTTGAAAGCTCTCAAAAGCTCGATCATCTTCAAGGTCAGTCGAGAGCAGATGTGAACATTCGGATCAAAAGCAAAGGAATAATAGGCTCTTTGATGAGGACTATGGCCTAACTTCTGCTTTTGGAAGTTCGACCGCCTCTTCTAGGTGAATTCGGACATACGTCAGTGGTAAAGTCCCCTTACTAACCCGAGTGCATTTGGCCGAGGTCCTTATGCTCTGATTGAGGTCTATAAGAGGTAGCTAATAGCATCTGCCATCCATGGTGAAGAAATTCAGTCAGATAGAAGTTTGGGGACTGTTGAGGTCAGATGGTGCAGGAGACCCACTCAGGGCGACTGCTGTTTAATCTAAACTACAGGTTGAAATAGAGGAGTTTGGCTGCCCTCAAGATCGTTCAGTGACTGAATTGGGGTGGTACTGTTCAAGCTCGTCCGATCGAACTTCATTACCCAACCTTGGCTGGGCCTGCAATTATAAAGTTGCCGTGGAATTCAAGACCTATTGCCATGGTTCCAAGCTATGCCTCATCAAGGTTGGACATCGAGTAGGACTTCGACAGGAGTTATTTTACCCTTAATAACAATCCAAGTCCAAACTATCAATCAAGGGTCCAATGGAGATTAGAGATGATGATGAGAAAGGGCTAACCATCTAGGAACCCTATATAGCTGCTTAATGCTCTTCGTCCACTGACGAGTTGAGCGGAGGCCCACTAGAATTTGGCTTTGTATTGACTTCAGATGGAAAACCTCACGAAGTAAAAGAAAGACAGCAACATGACATCGGCAATGGAAATAAGAAAATGTTTCATTTAGAAGACATGTACAAGCTTATTATAAGACGATGACATGTATTGGACGAACTACAAAAGAAAAGAAAATATAAGTCCGAGCCAGGCAAAGCAATCTTCAACGAAAGGTGCAGAGCCCCACTGGCTCTCCTCCATGGGCATTGATGATAATGTGGGCCATTCCAAGGCTCATTCATCTTCACAATGCACCTTCAAAAAGGGCTAAAAAGCCACATCCTCCGAGGGGCAAAATCACCCTTTAGACAGGATTAAGGTGCTGTTGGTGCCGAATTTGGTCGTCGTTGGATCGAGCTAAAGTGGAGGTGGACGAGGTCACCGTCGAAGATCTATAAAATAAAGTCCCATCCAGAGTCGGTGGTGGTGGCTCCAGCAAGACCCTCCAACGATCAAGTCAGCTCTTTTGGCTAACAGAAATGGAGTGCTCTGGAATGAGTTCGGCAGAGTTTAGAGGAGGAGAGGAGAGCTTAGAGCTTAGAGTAAGCATATCTGGAGGATTCCTTTTTATAGATGGAGCTTGTAGCGGGTTGATGATGACAGCTGCAGCCGCCTGATAGTGGGCCACTCGAGGTCTGACGAAGTCAGTCACAGAGGGAGGCATCGTCTACAGCGTCGTCTGCAATAGATTAATGGTGATAGCCATCGCCGCTTGGTAGCAGGTCGCTGTCACCTACAGCGGACTAATGGCAATCATTCATCGAGATTTAATGACTGTAGCTCTAAGAAAGCAGGCATTGATTGATGGACTTTGGCATATATCGATTTCAGAGGAGTTCAGACTTCTGAAGGGGATACGTCTGGTGAGATTATCCAGGAGCAATCCGTTGAAGGAATCTAACTAAGGGAGAAGTCCTAGAGAAGTTTGGCTCCTGAAGGAGTTCGGCCGAAAGAAAAGCTCAGAAGGAGTTCGGCTCCCATAGGCATCCGACTGGAGGGGTGTAGAGAGAGTTCGACTCTCGTGAGAGTGCGACTGAAGCTCGGCTACTGAGGAGTTCGATCGACTGAAGAAGTTCGGCAGGAGCTCGGTCGTTGAGGAGTTCGGTTGGCTGAAGGAGTTTGGCTAAGACTCGATCGTTGAAGCTCTTCCGTGGCTACTGGTTGCATTAGGCTGAGCATCGAACTGGACTTCGACAGGAGCAAGATTTATCCCCAACAATAGTCCCCCCCACTCTTGAGTTCGAAACTCAAAAGAAGAAAGTGCAGAAAGGGCGACTGTCGAAGTCCTCTTCTGAGCTTCGTGCTGGTTCAGGTTGAAGCTCGGAAGAGATCTCATCTTCAGCCAAAGTTGATGTTGAAGTTAAATCCTGGGATAGATCTCATCTTCAGTCGAGGTCGAAGTAGATCTCGTCTACTATGATCGAGGTCGGAGGTTGAGCTCCTCCGGGGCAATATTGTCTCCAGCAGCCAAGGCTGACTCGGGGGAGATCTCCTCTCCTACGATCAAAGTTGACTCGAGGGAGATCTTATCCCCTGCAGCTAAGGTTGAAGCTCGGAGGAGATCTTATCTCTTGTGGTCGAGGTTAATACGGATACTCGGGGGAGATCTTATCTCCTATAGCCGTGGTTGGCTCAGGAGAGATCTCATCTCCTACAGCCGAGATTGATACGGGCGTCCGAGGGAGATCTTATCTCCTACAGTCGAGGTTGTCTTAAGGGGAGTACGGGTTGTTGCGGGTCGGGGGAAGATCTTATCTCCTGCAGCTGAGGTTGATACGGACGTTCGGAGGAGATCTTATCTCCTACAGTCGAGGTTGGCCCGGTCGCTCGGGGGAGATCTTATCTCCAACAGCCGAGATTGCTTCGAGGAGATCTTATCTCCTGCAGTCGAGGTTGTTGCGGGCACTCGGAAGAGATCTTATCTCTTATAGTCGAGGTCAGCCCGAATCCTTGGGGGAGATCTTATCTCCTACGATCGAGATTGTTGCGGACGCTCTGGGGAGATCTTATCTCCTACAGCTGAGGTTGGCCCAGACCCTCGAGGGAGATCTTATCTCCTGCAGTCGAAGTTGAAGAACTTTGGGTGGCTCATGTTAAGACGAGGTTCTCCTCATGTTCCTAACATGAAAACTATTGACTGCTTCTTTTCTATCATCATATAGTTTTTGCATCCAGAAATAATATTATTGAAATGAAAGAATTTTATCGAAGGAAAGTTACTGGCAGCACATCCCCGAATTTTCTATGCTTCAGGGTCGTGGGGGCGTTGTTCCTCCAAGTTCCCTTGGATGCTAAGTCCTCTATCTCATGTTGGCCTTCTCAATTTGGAGCAAGCTTTTCTTGACTTTGACCCTGGGAGGTGGCCGATCTTCTTATCGTTTCTCTCTCATTGGTGCTTCTAGCTCCTGGGGGGAGGACTTCTTCGCATCCTTCCATCGGAGCTTCCACACTCCCAGGCCCGAGGGGGAGTTCGGGCTGGCCTGCACCTAGAAGGAGTCCGAAAGTGCAGCCGAGCTTCACTCAACTTTTCTTCATTATCCTTGGCTCTGAAGGCCTCTTCAGCCTGGGCATAACCTTCGGCCTGAGCCAGCAGATCGGTGAAGTCCCTGGGATACTTTTTCTCCAGGAAGAACAGTAAGTCATTCTTCTGAAGACCGCCCTTAAGAGTGGCCATGGCGACCGACTGGTTCAGATCCCGGACCTTCAATGCCGCGGCGTTAAATTGGATGATATAAGTTCGGATGGATTCCCCCTACTTCTGCTTGACATTCATCAAAAAATTCAAACCTCGGCACGGACGTCGGTTGCTGATGAAGTGAGCTACGAACTAATGGCTCATCTGATCAAAAGAGAAGATCATACCTGGCTTCAACATTGAGTATCAGTTTCTCGCTGCTCCCTTTAAGGTAGATGGAAAGGCTCGGCACAGTATGATGTCTGAAGCACCATGGAGTAACATCATGGTTCGGAAGACCTCTAGATGATCAACTGGATCAGAAGTTCCATCGTAGCTTTCAAATTGAGGGAGCTCGAAGTTTGGCGGGATGGGCTCTTGCATAATTCAGAAGGAGAAAGGAGGATTGGTGCGGACGTCGGCATGGTAAGCCAGGGTGACGTGGCCGAGCTTCTCAATCCGTCGGTCCATCTCCCATAATCTGTGATCGAGGGCGTCATCTTGATTACAGATCTTGAGGGATTTCCGACTACAAATGAGAAAGGTCTCCTCCAGAGGAGAACCATGATCCGAACACGGATCCTCGACTCTCTATTTTTTCATCTCAAGGGCGACGGGTATGTTAGCCCAAGTATCCTTTCTTGGAGCCGATTTTCGACATTCCGATGGTAGATTTTCTAGTGGAGTCACCGTCGGAAGCTACTGCATGGCCTGCATTGCCTCCGTGAAACCACAGACCTGCTGGACAAGAAGGTTGAACTGCTCCACATCTATTATGGGTACAGGTGGAACTTGAGTTGCCTGGGCTGAAGCAGGAGTAGATGGATCTAGATGGGATTGGGTCGCAGAGGCCGTTGATCATCAGATCGAAGCTCTCTTGGAAGGCATTTTCTCTTGGGAAAGAACTTTGGAGAGGAAGGAGGAAGATCTCTGGGGAGATATATTTCAAAAATTTTTCTCTTTGATCTGTATCAGATCTGAGATGTTTCAAATCTGATTCTTATTATTTTAATAAATAAAATAAAATAAGAATAAATTAAATTTAATTTAATTTATCTGATTTGGGTAATCCTATTACCCATCGATGATCCTATTTGCAGCGAAAGGTTCTGGATCTAGCCACGCAAGCACCTGGCCTCTACTGGTATCCACTCGGACTGGATCTGGAGATCCTCTTCTTCTCTATCATGTCTCCAAAAATTAGAGCTGGATCTGATCTAGAGGATCTTCAAAACTCCTTTTGAAGATCAGCAGTCGTCCTTTTGCAGCAGCGCAGCCTTCTTAGCTTTTGATCGCCTTTCTTTGATCTGAATCGCACCAACCTAAGTCCAAAACTCTTTTTGGATGTGGAGAGCAAGGGAGAAGGTGATTTGGCATGGAGGAAGGAGGGGAGAGGCAGCCTTGGGGCGTGGGGTTTCTCAAATTGCATTCACTTAGAATTAGGAGTTGGGCGCAGGGTCTTATTTATAGACCTGTCTGTGATCCAACTCCTCTTCCTTCCCAACCAATCACAACCCTTTGTGAAATCAGATCTAAATCTGATTGGTGGGAATAGAGTCCCCTGGATTCCTCCTTAGAGGGCGCCTAAGACCAGTCAAAGTTGGTTCTTAGGAGAACTCTAATTGGAATCCAAAAAGGAGGATGGAGTCCTTGTCCAACAAGGACTCCAAGACTCCTCCAAACTTGGCGCCTCCAACTTGGGCACACGTGCGCCCTCCTCCTTGCCAGGTTCTGGCAGGGGGACAGGCCCCCACCAGCTCTCCAATAGGTGCATGACATGTGGTCAAAAGTCAAAGTGTCAATGGTCAACGTTTGACCAGTCAAAGGTAGACTTTTGACCAAAGTCAAAGAACAAGAAATGGCAGGTGACCAAAAATGGCAGGTAATGTCTTACAAAATAAGACAACCTTTTCTGACTTGGACAACCTCCAGTCAGACCATATGAAGGCCTCTGATTGAGCACAAACTCCTTTGGCTCAGACAGGACAACTTATTTATGATAGTAAAAGAAGAACGTTAGGTTCAATCGAGTGCTAGCACGATTTTCTTGAACCTAATTGAATCTCATTCAGATCAATTGAACTAGATCAGTTCAATTGATGATCACCAGATTCAAACCCTTGTTTGTGTGACCCAGTTAGGTTCAGTTCTGTATGGTAATGGGATATGTCATGATCTCTATCATCGACATCATCGAAACTCCTTTCGATGGATCAGAACTCTTCTGATTCGAACAGCTAGAATGATCGATCATCTAAATCATTCTAATTGCTCCCAAAATCCACCAGTGACACCTAGCAGTATATGGTGGCAACCCATCAGAGCTTGAATGCGAACCTCTTGGTGCAGCTACCTGTGTGATTAAGTTCTTCTATCTTGAGCCCCGATCAGATTAGGGTTAAGGTGAACTCGTCAAACCCTAGTCTCTGTCATATGATGTAATCATTCGATTCGAGTCCAATGTGAAAATCTAAATAGAAACTCTTTCTATTATTTCACTCTACCATGGCCATGGATTTCTGGACTTGATTCTCATGATCATCATAGGGCTACTCCTCTACCACCGAGGTAGATAGATTCCATCTTGATGCAATCCAGTTCCTACAATGAACATGCTATAGCCAACATACACCTCAGGTTTCCATATGGCTAGGAGACCGAGTAATGGTGTAGTCAAACTATAACACCCTCAAGGTGAACTGCCGATGCATCTCAGGTCAAAGAACCAGACACACTACTGCAGCATCGAGTCAGTCATTGACGAGAAGGTAGACTCCCTAATGACTACTCGAGGTGGTCACGCTCAGTGCCCTCGTTCTCTAACGAGTACCTGTACTCTCGCTTCCGGTGTCTCCACACCGTAGACTCAAGACTCATCTACTAAAGAGAAGCGATTGTACACCAACCTTCCGGATCAATCACCATCCTCGTGATGATCCTATGGTCGGGAGCATTTTATGAGTTAATAATGATTATTCATGTCTTAAATTTTCAACTCTTGAAAATATGAATTATCATTACCATTAACTCAAAGGATGTATCACAGACACTAAATACACATATGTGATAGAAAATAACCCATTTTATTAATTATAGTCAAAATTATAATTTTGCCCCTAGAAGTGTATTACAAGTGTCAGCCAATTCTGGCTTCTAGGGCACATATATCTAACA
>QRFJ01001153.1:0-56816 GCA_006176705.1 Cocos nucifera | reverse complement strand
CTGAATTTGACTGATATTGCTGTGACTCTCAAGCATGAGCTATACAGGTCGTGTCATACATGCATACAGAGGCTCCAGCAGGCATAGGGATCTCTCAGCGTTCTATTTCTCGGTGCTATAGGGCACATCTTCTTGGAAAGATGATACCGAGTCTGAGGATATTAATCTCCCTTAGAGTTTCCATACTAAACCTCTTAGTACTTCTTCTATGTATCTTCTTGAAAGTCCTACATCTATCGGTCTAATCTATAAACCTTAATTTCTAGAATAAAGATGTTTGCCAGGTCTTTCATGGAGAATTCTTAGAAAACCATAATTTTGACTGTTGTCAACATGGGAATATCATTCCCATAAGAGGATATCATCCATGTACAATATGGAAGACAACAGCGCTCCCACTGACCTTTTTGAAACACACGGTTCCTCTTCATTTTTGATGAAACCAAACTTTTGATCACATCATTGAAATGATGTTCCAGCTCCGAGATGCTTGCTTAAGTCCATATATGGACTTTGCAGCTTGCAAACCTTGTGATCAGTATCACTGGATGTGAAACCTAGCGGCTGTTCCATATAGATATCTTCCTCAAGATATCCATTTAAGAACATTTTTCACGTCCATTTGCCATATTTCATAATCAAAATAGGCTGCATGGCAAGCAATGTGCGGATGATTTCAGCATAGCCACTAGGGAAAAGGTATCCTGATAGTCAATGCCTTCGCGTTGACTATAACCTTTTGCCACAGTCTAGCCTTGAATGTCTCCACATTTCCATCTGCACCAATCTTTCTCTAAAGATCTATTTACACCCAATAGGTACTATACTTCTGGTGGATCTACCAAGGTCCAGACTTGGTTTGAGTGCATCGAGTCAATTTTAACTGCATTGCCTCTAGCCATTTCTCAGAGTCGATATCTGATATCACCTCATTGTAGGTTTTGGGATCATCACCATGAGCACCATTACCTATGAGGAAATTTCTCTACTTCCTCTGAAATAATACCTAAGTATCTTTAGGGGATGGAAAACTCTTTCCGATCTACGAGGTGGAGGAGGTAGTGTTCTTATTGGCTCAACCTGATTTGGTTCCAATTGATCCTTAGCTCGTTGTACTTGTGAGACTTTCTCATCAAGCTTAATCTGCTTTCCAATGCCGCTATCTTGAATAAACTATTTTTCAAGAAAGATGGCATGTCGACTCACAATCACATTGTGGTCTTCTGGAATGTAGAAATAGTATCCTAATGACTCTTTAGGATATCCTATGAATCGAGCTCTAAAGGACCTAAACTCTAACTTGTCCGCTTGTTGTCTTTTGACATGAGCCGGACAACCCCAAATTCTGAGATGACTCAGACTTGGTTTCTTACCGTGCCATATCTCATACGGTGTGGTAGGAACGGTTTTAGAGGGAACCCTATTCAGTAGATAAATTGAAGTTAACAATGAGTGTCCCCAAAGAAAATCAGGAAGGTCTGTGAAGCTCATCATGGATCGAACCATATCCAATAGGGTCCGATTTCTCCATTCTGAAACCCCGTTGAGTTGAGGTGTTCCTGGTGGAGTCCATTGAGAGACTATGCCATTTTTCTTTAGATAGTCTAGGAATTTTCGGCTAAGGTATTCACCTCCTCGATCTGATCGAAGAACCTTAATGGGTTTTCAGTTTGTTTTTCTACTTCATGTCTGAATTCTTTGAACTTTTCAAAAGCTTCAGACTTGTGTCTCATAAGATACACATACCCATACCTAGACAGATCATCGGTAAAGGTAATGAAGTAGACAAAATTGCCTCTAGCCGGCACATCAAATGGGCCGCACACATCTGTATGTACTAGGGCAAGGAGATCTGTGGCCCTCTCCCCATGTCCAACAAAAGGAGTTTGGTCATTTTGCCTTGAAGGCAGGATTCACAAGTTGGATATGACTCGAAAGTCAATGGACTCAATAGCCCATTTTTCTCCAATTTGTTGATCCTATCTTCTGCTATATGACCTAATCTCAGGTGCCATAGATATCTATCATTTGGACTATCCCTAGGTCGTTTGGCATTCACGTTTTGCTCGATAGTTAGAACAGGTACATCAATATGTAGCTGATAAAGACCATTAATAAGGAAACCATTTGCAATTTTATTTCTTTCATAAAGAATGTTACAATGGTCCTTAAAGAAGGTAATCACATAGCCTTCTTGTGCTAAGCATGAAACAGAAATCAAATTCCTGCTAGCTGCAGGCACATAATAACAGTCTTTCAAAACTAAGTCTAAACCAGATGGTAATCGAAGAGGGTATGTTCCCATGGCTACTGCAGCAACTCTTGCTCCATTACCGATGCGTAGGATCATGTCTCCATCCCTCAGCCTCCTGCTATCCTCAAGACCCTGCATGAAGTGCACAGATGAGCACTAGAACCAGAGTCAAGCACCCAACTGGATGCAGAAGAAACCGTAAGGTTAGACTCAATAACGAGCATACCTCCAGAAGGACCTTCCTTCTTGTTCTTCAGGGTGGCCAGGTAAGTAGGGCAGTTCCGCTTCCAATGGCCGTCGCTGTTGCAATGGAAACACTTTCCTTTGATATCGGCCTTTTTCTTTGGTTCTGCCTTCTTCTTCTTTGTTCCTTCCACCTTCTTTTTTGCAGACTTTTTTTCTTTCCATAAGACTTTCTTTTGGAAGAAGTCCGTTCCATAGCAAGAACTGAGCCTTTAGAACTTTCATAGAAAGCTCAGCGGTGACCAACATATTCATTAATTCGGCCAAAGAATTTTGAAGTTTATGCATGTGGTAATTCATGATGAATTGCCCATATGCATCAGTCAAGGATTGCAGAATAATATCATTCTGTAGGTCCAAGTCTAACTTCACACCGAGCTTCTCAAGCTCTTCCATGTCCTTGATCATTGTCAGACAGTGATCTTGGACTGACTGCCCATCACGCATCTTAGCCTTAAAAAGTTATTTCGTGACTTGATATTTGGCTGTGCGACTCTGTTCACCAAACATCTCCTACAGGTGAGCCAACATTTGGCGTGAGCAGTCTCGATATCTTCATGTTGGTGCTGGAGCTCATCAGACATCGAGCCCAACATGTAATATCTGGCCTTATTATCTTCGTCTATCCATTTCTCCAGAGATGCTCTCTGTTCAATGGATGGACGGGCTGGTAAGGTGGGAGGGTCCTGGTCCAGTACATGGGTTAACTTCTCGGAACCTAAAACTATTTTGTAGTTCCTGAGCCAATCTTTATAATTGGGTCTAGGTCAGTCTATGTGTGTCCAGGATACGTGCCAATGGGTTGGACACAGACATTTTTCCTATAGAGAGTCAAAGATTCTAGTTAGATACTGTAATTATGACTTGACCAATTTGTTTAGGGATTTTATTTTTAAACAAATTAGCTCCCACTATTTTCTCGGATCCCTACACTCCCTCTGTAGAGATGCTGAAAATCTCCATGATTAATGATTTCTAGTGGGTGGTGCGGTCTCACCAACTGACTCATCACCTCACCTAACAGTTATTGGTGATGGGTTAGCCAATGAGTGAACAACTCTTGTTCAATGATTCTCTAATCATGGTGCACCCAAACTTGGTCTCTAATTCATGAATCTCACCGTATCCAAAATATTGATCCACTCCTTAGTTAAGTCAGACCCACCATTTGCATAGACTGGATTCCTAATTGAGTCTCTCACCGTATCCGAAATATTGAGCCCAACTCATCCTCCAGCCCATAGCATCCAATGCCTAATAGACATGGTTGCATCTTCCTGGTGCAACTGAGCCACTGTATCCAACCGAGAACAATCAACCTCGGGAAGGGCCCGCACATCTACAATGGTGGAAGACCTCAGACTTAATCTTTTCTTAGGAAGAATTGATTCAGATCTCATTAAACTAGACTTGTCATAGTCATAACAATTATGACTAACCTAGTGGCATGGGTTAGCTCAGATTATTGACCACCTCAGATCAGAACTGTGTCAACAGATATGGCCAGGTAAGTGAGACCGGTGGAAGGAATATGCCATTAACTCATACAAGAATGCATTCAGGTCGAGTAGCTTCCAATTAAAAATCAGTCGGTCGTATGTGCCAAACTTACCTTAGACACCAAATTGTTGAGCCAGAACCAATTGGTTAGCCTACAATCCAGACTCTAACCTCTGAGCCTAATTAGGTCTTGCTTGATCGTGACTCGATCTTGACCCAGACTTAATCCTATTAGGCTGGTCAATTTAAGCATTGTTGATCCCATCTAACCAACTCTTGATTCGATTTGATCAACCGCTTAGACCTAATTGAGCTACCCAAGCCCGAACCCAATATTATGAATATGTCTTAGATCTGAAATTCTCAATTTTAGACCTAATTGATATTCCATAATCTTAATTTTTAATTAAGTAGGGTTCATAAACAAAATATGCACAATAAATCCTAGGGTTTCAGGATCTAGGGTTTTGCAGAAAGTAAGTTTTGGATTTCTGATTAAGGACGAACACACAGCACCCCTACACATCATAAGAACACCCCATCGAATGAAAAGAGAGGGCCTTTAAACCCTTCTTCGTTCTTATGATCGGACGGCCAAGAGGAACGCCTTAATCAGGAACATGCAATACTACAAAACAGTTTTAGATCTATATCATATATCTCATATACAAATCAGATCTAAACATGGCATATTTTGCATACATCTCATGTATCGAATCATGCATATTTTCAGATCTAAATTATCTTATAATAATCTAAAAAATTAAATTTAAATTGATCTAATCAAAATAAATTCTAATCTAGACAATTATGTAGAACTATTCTACAACTAGTCTAGACATGCATCAATCATATCTCATATGATGTTTAAAATTAAATAATTTTATTTACTATTTTTCAGATGTCATTATAACCATTATAATATCAAAAAATAGTAAATAAATAGATCTAAAATATGATTTAATCAGATTAAATCAAAAACATGCAAGACTATTCTATAGAACTATTCTATTTTAGAACTAGTCATGCATATTTCCTAATCTTAGATCCAAATCATTTAATTTTATTTTTTTCTAATTTCAGATCTGATCACATCTCATGTGACATCTGAAATCATTTATTTTCTAATTAAAATAAATTTAAAATCAGATCTAAACACTTTTAGAATCCTTGGCTCTGATACCAGTTGAAGGAAAATCCTGATTTCTCGGACCAGGTTCGTTCAGATCTGATCAGATCAAGAGATATATTTCAAAAAAAAATTTCTTTGATCTAGATTAGATCTGAGATATTTTAGATCTGATTATTATTATTTTAGAAATTAAATAAAATCTAGATAAATTAAATTAAATTTAATTTATCCTTGATATGGGTAATCCTATTACCCATTGATGATCCTTGTATGCAGCGGAAGGTTCTGGATCTAGCCACGCAAGTGCCTGGCCTCTACCGGTATCCACTCAGGCTAGATCTGGAGATCCTCTTCTTCTCTATCACATCTCCAAAAATTAGATCTGGATCTGATCTGGAGGATCTTCAAAACTCCTTTTGAAGATCAATAGTCGTCCTTTGCAGCAGCGCAGCCTTCTAGCTTTCAGTCGCCTTTCTTTGATCTGGATTGCACCAACCAAAAATCCAAAACTCCTTTTGGACGTGGAGAGGAGAGGGAGAAGGTGGTTTGGCATGGAGGAAGAGGGGAGAGGCAGCCTTGGGGTGTGGGAATTGTGATTCCTTTCAATCACTTCCATATCACAATCTGGGTTGGGCGCAGGGTCTTATTTATAGACTGTCTGTGATCCAACTTCTCTTCTTTCCAACCAATCACAACTCTTTGTGAAATCAGATCTAAATCTGATTGGTGGGAATAGAGTCCCCTGGATTCCTCCTTAGAGGGTGCCTAAGATCAGTCAAAGTTGGTTCTTAGGAGAACTCTAATTGAAATCCAAAAAGGAGATGGAGTCCTTGTCCAACAAGGACTCCTAGGCGCCTCCAACTTGGGCACACGCCAAGGGTGGCGCGCCCTCTCTCCTTGCCAGGTTCTGGCAGGGGGACAAGGCCCCCACCAGCTCTCCAATAGGTGCATGACATGTGGTCAAAAGTCAAAGTGTCAATGGTCAACATTTGACCAGTCAAAGGTATAGACTTTTGACCAAAGTCAAAGAACAAGAAATGGCAGGTGAACCAAAAATTGGCAGGTAATGTCTTACAAAATAAGACAACCTTTCTGACTTGGACAACCTCCAGTCAGACCATATGAAGGCCTCTGATTGAGCACAAACTCCTTTGGCTCAGATAGGACAACTTATTTATGATAGCAAAAGAAGAACGTTAGGCTTCAATCGAGTGCTAGCACGATTTTCTTGAACCTAATTGAATCTCATTCAGATCAATTGAACTGGATCCAGTTCAATTGATGATCACTAGATTCAAACCCTTGTTTGTGTGATCCCAGTTAGGTTCAGTTCTGTATGGTAATGGGATATGTCATGATCTCTATCATCGACATCATCGAAACTCCTTTCGATGGATCAGAACTCTTCTGATTCGAATAGCTAGAATGATCGATCATCTAAATCATTCTAATTGCTCTCCAAAATCCACCAGTGACACCTAGCAGTATATGGTGGCAACCTATCAGAGCTGAATGTGAACCTCTTGGTGCAGCTACCTGTGTGATTAAGTTCTTCTATCTTGAGCCCCGATCAGATTAGGGTTAAGGTGAACTCGTCAAACCCTAGTCTCTATCATATGATGTAATCATTCGATTCGAAGTCCGATGTGAAAATCTAAATAGAAACTCTTTCTATTATTTCACTCTACCATGGCCATGGACTTCTGGACTTGATTCTCATGATCATCATAGGGTTGCTCCTCTACCACCGAGGTAGATAGATTCCATCTTGATGCAATCCAGTTCCTACAATGAACATGCTATAGCCAACATACACCTCAGGATTTCGAATGGCTAGGAGACCGAGTAATGGTGTAGTCAAACTATAACACCCTCAAGGTGAACTGCTGATGCACCTCAGGTCAAAGAATCCAGACACACTACTGCAGCATCGAGTCAGTCATTGACGAGAAGGTAGACTCCCTAATGACTACTCGAGGTGGTCACGCTCAGTGCCCTCGTTCTCTAACGAGTACCCGTACTCTCGCTCCGGTGTCTCCACACCGTAGACTCAAGACTCATCTACTAAAGAGAAGCGATTGTACACCAACCTTTCGGATCAATCACCATCCTCGTGATGATCCTATGGTCGGGAGCATTTTATGAGTTAATAATGATTATTCATGTCTTAAATTTTCAACTCTTGAAAATATGAATTATCATTACCATTAACTCAAAGGATGTATCATAGACACTAAATACACATATGTGATAAAAAATAATCCATTTTATTCATTATAGTCAAAATTATAATTTTGCCCCCTAGAAGTGTATTACAAGTGTCAGCCAATTCTAGCTTCTAGGGCACATATATCTAATAAGATCATCGCTGAGCACTCCTTTAAGAACAAGGGGGCCTCAAGAATACCTCAGAAATAGAGGCGGCTCTTCCTCTAGCACCAAATCTATTGGTACAGAATCTGGTCGACGCCGGATCGAGCTGGAGTGGAGGTGGACGAGGTCGCCATCGGAGACCTACAAAATAAAGTCCCATCCAGAGCCGATGGTGGTGGCTCCGGTAGGATCCTCCGACGATCAAGTCAGCTCTTCTGGCCAACAGAAATGGAGTGCTCTGGAATGAGTTCAGCAGAGTTTAAAGGAGGAGAAGAGAGCTTAGAGCTTAGAGTAAGCATATCTGGAGGGTCCCTTTTTATAAGCAGAGCTTGTAGTGGGTTGATGGTGACAGCTGTAGCTGCCTGATAGCAGGCCGCTTGAGGTCTGATGAAGTCAATCACGGAGCAAGGCGCGGTCTACAGCGCCGCCTGCAACAGATTGATGGTGACAACCATCGCCGCTTGGTAGCGGATCGCTGTCACTTACAGCGGACTGATGGCGATCATTCATCGAGATTTAATGGTCGTAGCTCTGAGAAAGGAGGCGTTGGTTGGTGGACTTCAGCATATATCGATTCCAAAGGAGTTCAGACTTCTGAAGGGGATACGTCTGGTGGGATTATCCGGGAGTAATTCGCTGGAGGAATTTAACTGAGGGAGAAGTCCTGAAGAAGTTCGGCTCCTAGAGGAGTTCGGCTGAAAGGGAAGCTTGGAAGGAGTTTGGCTCCCGTAGGCATCCAACTGGAGGGGTGCGGAGAGAGTTCGGCTCTCGTGGGAGTGCGACTGAAGCTCGGCCACTGAGGAGTTCGGTCGGCTGAAGAAGTTCGGCAGGAACTCGGTGGCTGAGGAGTTCGGCTGGCTGAAAGAGTTCGGCTAAGACTCGTCCCCTAAAGCTCTTTCATGGCTATCGGTTGCATTAGGTTGAGCATCGAACTGGACTTCGATAGGAGCGGGGTTTATCCCCAACAGGTGCAATGCCCGAGGGGCAAAACCACCCTTTAGAGAGGATTAAGGTGCAATGCCGAAGGAACCTCTGACGATCGCTGTTACAACTCCATACTAGGCGCAACGACTCTTTCTAGTAGGGGTGCAAATGAGTCAAGCCACTTGCGAGCTACTCGAGCTCGACTCGACTCTTACTCGTCTAATATCAAGCTCGAGTCGAGCTCAAGTAGCTTGATTAATTTTTTGAGTCAAGCTCGAGTAGCGAAATACTTGAGTTTGTGAAGTTTGAAGGTTCACAAGCTTATTTTAATATTTATTATATTAATTTAATATCAGATACTTCACCTATCTTCCTAACTTTAGCTCTCCAGGCTCTAAACCAAGCAAAGATCTCTGACTTTTCTCTAATCAAATAAATCAACACTTTCTTTAAGAAATCATCAATAAAAATGATAAAATATTTTGCCCCACCTCTAGCTAATACAGGAGTTGGTTCCCACACATCTAAGTGCACTAAATCCAACATTCCTTTGCTGCACTTAGTATTTTTGGCAAACTTTATCCTATGCTATTTATCAAAGATGCATGGATCACATAAATCTATGCCCTCCTTCTTCAGAGCTGGGATCATCCCCTTCTACTGAGTTCAGTGAGCTCTCGATCACTCATATGATCCATCCGATAGTACCATAGTCGATATAAGAGTTGCTCCTTTTGTGCCGCTGCTAGCACTTCTGCACTATCGTTTACCACTGAGCCTTTCATTCTATAAAGATTGTTGCTCAATCTTCTACCTCTCATCACCACCAAAGCTTTCTTAAAAATTTTTAGACATCCACTCACAGTCTGACTACTAAAAGCATAACCCTACTCCTCCAAGTAGCCCAAAAAAATTAAATTCTTTTTTAATTTTGGTACATGCCTAATATTTTATAATATACAAAAGATCTCATCGTACATCTTCATCCTAATTGAGCCAACTCCAGCTACTCTGCATGGATGATCATCTCCAAGGCTAACACTTGCTCCATCGATCTTCTGGTAGGTAGAAAACTAGTTTCAATAAGAAGTATGGTGATGAGAGCATGCTAAATTCAATATCCACATAGTATCGCATTCTATGGATCCATCTGATACAACTAGCAGATCTTCTCCACTGCTCATCGAAGCTGTATGATCACTCTTGTTGGCCTTTCCTTTTTCTGACCTTAAAAGGGGACAATCTCTCCTTAGGTGTCTAGGCTGATGAGATTTATAATATTTCAATATCTTCCTTTGATCTTAAGACTTTGACCTATCTTTGGATTTTTCTCTTATCTTCTTCTTTGATCTTTCTTGTCTTTCATTCACAACCAAGATCTCAGACTTGAGATCATCCTTGCAGATAATTTTCTTCTGCTCATTCAATCTGAGCACACTAACAACTTCTTCATAGTTTAGGATCTTCTTTCCATAAACTAAAGTTGTTATGAGACCATCATACGAGCCTGAAAGAGAACAAAGCAGCAGCAACACTCGATCTTCCTCGTCGATCTTCATATCCAAACTCATCACCTCAGAACACATCTGATCGAACCTTTGGATATGTGCAATAAGATCTCTATCTTCAGGCATTCTTAGACTATACAGTTGTTTCTTCAACCACAGCTTATTTATCATATTCTTTCCCATGTATGTGTTGTCCAGTCTCATCCAGAGCCCCTTTGCTATAGTCTCTATACAAATCTCGGATAGCACCTGATCAGTCAAGCATATTCTGATTGTGCTAAAAGCAATTTTCTCCAACTCTTTCTAATCCTCAGCATAGATCTTTTCTGATCTTTCTCTTATCAAGACCTTATAGATCCTCTACTGAACCAATAAGTCCTTTACCATTTGCTGCCACAAGGTAAAGTTTCTCTTGCCATCAAACTTCTCAAAATCCATCTTGAGTCCACTTATTCCCATGACTTCAAACAAGTCAAGAACAAAATCCTAACATCCTTTCACGATTACACACCAGCAAAACTATCCTTCAAAGAAGATCTAAATGTCCTAGATCCTCTTTTCAACCTTTTGTATCACCGTTCCTCTATGCAACAAATCTCCACCTCAATCTAGAGATAATCACGAAGCAAATAAGAAGTTTTCAGAATAAAATCTAGTGCA
Source organism: Cocos nucifera (assembly GCA_006176705.1). Taxonomy (NCBI): domain Eukaryota; kingdom Viridiplantae; phylum Streptophyta; class Magnoliopsida; order Arecales; family Arecaceae; genus Cocos; species Cocos nucifera. The sequence continues at coordinate 46,222 of QRFJ01001153.1, read as the reverse complement.
ATAGATCCTAAATGTAGAAACCCTAAGTATCTTTCTTTCTTCCATGCAACACCACTCTGATACTAATTATTATAAAAATTAATTTCACACATGGATCGGCATGGCCGCTAGTGATCAGCCAAGCAACAAGAAAGAATTCCTTAAAGATTACAGTGGAACCACGAATAATGGATTCAAGGAATACAGAAGAAGAGTAGTAGAGATTTCTGAAAGAAAAGAGCTTTATTTCAATGAATTCAACATAATATATAATCTTGACCTATTTTCAGTATATATACTTTTCAAAAGGATCAAGCTCCAAGCTCATAGAAAAACTCTCCAAATCTAAAATAACCCACGTACATAAAATATGCCCGCAAAAATTGAGCTGACTTAGTTTAAGAATGAGCCGGCTAACCTCCGACTGGGTTGGCTCAGTCTAAAATTGAGTCGATCCAGTTGTGTACTATGCCAACAATCCAAAAATACTGCTTTCTATCTGGATTTTTCTCTAAGATATAGTCAACCCAGTTCTAAACTAAGCCGACCTAGTTTTTAGCTTAGCCGACCCGTCTCAGGGTGAGCCAGCTAAATTTCTAAACTTTGCTACCCAGGTTGATTTATGTTTCGGCTTGCTTCCATTTTCTCATGACTTGTCATCTCATATTTCCAAGATTTTAGAGCACCACTTCTGAGCTCACAGATATCTCGGCTCAGACTAAGACCTTCAAACAACAATCAACAAGGCATCAATGATAAGAAGATATCCAGACCAAAGTCTGAACCTCCTAGATTCTTTAGAGATACCTTGGCCTCAGCTAAGACCTCTAAAAACATTGATCAGTATGGTGCTAAGTATAGAAAGATATCCTGATCCAAGTTAGGACCTCCATAAGCAAATGGCTTAGAAATAATCCAATAATGAACTCTAAGGTCAAAATTAATTGACGAATGAATTGACAAAAATGTAACCAGAAAGATCTTAGAAGTCTTCATTGGATAGCATACAACCATAAAGAACTCACCACGATGTCTCTTTGATGATGGCCAATGGTATTTAGACTCAATCTAAAGTAAAAGAATTAGCCAAATCTGAGCGTCTAAATATAGAATAGACCTTGGACAAGTCATCAAGCATCAAAACACCTCAAATGAATTATTCGGACATAAGGTAAATAGAAAAGTAAATTTTATTTATTAAAATTTATTTATTTACAAGAAAAAAGAAAAGGTGCCAAAAAGAAGGCACCAAGAATAGAAAAATAAGGATGAGGCCTCAATCCTCATCCAATGAGAATGCCTCGACTTCCTCATCATTGTTGTCAGGGTAGAGATATCGAAGGTCCATCAGCACCATGCACCCCAGGCGGGCCTTGCAATCTTCAAAGCCCCGGATGTAGATGGAAGTGGAGGCATCAATGATTTCCTCCCTGAATGTCACCGAAGACTTGAACTCTTTGATGCAACACTCTCAAACTTCGGTGGGGATCCACTGGGAGGAATCGAAAGAACTCCCATTGCACTCGGGCGGAGGAGGATTCACTCCATATCCTATAGGAGGAATCGGACCCCAACTCAATGGCGATGGGACTTGAGGAGAATCTGGAGGGTGGACTGTGGGCTCCAGCCTAGAGCTTTTGGCCCCTTTTGTGGAGGATGCTCCATAGGCCATCACCATCTTTGCCTTCACTGCATGCTTGACAGATTTCGATGATGGTTTCATGGCTACCTAGTAGTAGGAAAGGGATTCACTCTAACACCAAAATCTTGCCAAGTGGGTAGTCTATTTATAGATGCCCCTAACGACATAGATCAAGCTATCAAATCATCAAATCATTCCACCTGGCCAATTCCAAAACGATGCATCTTGTGGCTCTTCATTAAGTCCCTATTCATTTTGGTCCAAGGAATGTTTTACGAATGGTGCTTTGGAACCCACTAGCTACCATGTGGTCAGCTCAGATAGGATCAAGAGATGACTTTTGGATTTATCTCTTAAGAGGTATCATCCTATGACTCTTTAGACTCTTCCCTAATAAAGATGGCTCGAATCGCAAGCTAGCACATTACAAGTTCCCAGAAGATCTCCCTATAGGAGTAAAGAAGCGGACAAGTTTAGTCCTCCTCGATGACAAGATTGAAGGACCACCCCGACCAAGATTTTTTAAACTTTTCTTGGCATGGATCTAATGATGAGGGATATTCTGGCCTAGGCTAGGACCCTACAAATGAAATCCTCGGAATAGATCTGAGGATGTACCAAAAGCCTTCTACCAGCCAAGTTTTGCCCATCAGCAAAACATACTTCAGTGGTCAACATTGGCAAAATGAAGCTTGGGATTGGGTACGACACATGCATAGGACCTACCCGAGATGTCAACTTAAGGAGGCAATCTTGGTGAGATGTAGCTGACGATAGTTGACACATTTGAAGGATAGACGATATTCATGACTTGGCAAAATTTAAGCTCAAGCATGATAAATAAAAACTACAGGTGGAGAAGACTTGAAGACAATACATTAATCACATTGGCTCAAATGGTAAACACATATTTACTTAGCCAAAAAGTTTCATTATGAAGTCTTCAATAGAAGGGTTGCTAAAGGCAGAAACAAAAGGCTAAGAACAAGGGAGGAAAGAGCCTAAAAATTATCGGACAGTGTCTCAGCATCCACATGGACAATTGGCTTAGCAGCAAGACCTAGAATGGAAACTGACTCACTGATAGAAAGTTCGACTGCAATGGCTCAGCCTCGGCTAGAGCCTCAGCTTGCGGCTGATCATCTCCCCCGATCTTCATAATGGGGTCAAGTCAACTGACATCAATTTCAGGGAAGAAGTGTGCCAGTAGCATCGAAATCATACTCATAAGCCATCGAGGAACCCTCGATGACTTTGGCCTCAAACTCTCCCAATGCCTTGTATTTCTCGATGCCTCGATAATCATCCTCACCTTATCAGCCTCCCCTCGAGCCTCCATCTATCTAAGCTGCTTTTCAGCCTTTATCTTCTTCAGCTGAAGGTTCTCCTCAAGCTCTACAATCCTCCTTTGTTGCACCTCTACGAGCCCATCCTTCATAGCAAGGAAACCTTTGAGTTGGACAACTTGTTCTTTGGTGGCCAAAAGCTTGGATCAAGCCTAAGAAGCTAAAGAAAGCGAACAGGGTTTCTAGCTCTACTTTCAAAATTTTTTTGAAAAACATGCATAGCAAAAACTATTATTAATCAAATTAATAATAAGAGCTATAGATCTAATCTGAAAACTCTACATGCTATTGGATCTAATGTATCATATATGCATGCATATCTAAAAAAAAAAATGATAGCAGTAAAACTATTTTTACTACTCCATGTGTTCAGAACATATTACCTTTTCACAGATAGAAGAATGCCATAATCTGATCTCCTCGGTGTAGATCTGAATATCGCGACGTAGCTGCATACACGTCTGGCCTCCATGGGTAATCCACATGAGGTCCTGATCTCGATCAATTCCTTTCAAGTGCTAGTCCTGCAGAAACCTTTATTACTGATGTAGATCAAACTCCTTTGATCTTCTTCATGGGGTCTTCGGATGCTTCGGATCCCGATGAACATAGAAGATGATGAAGAGGAGGTCTTCCACTAGGATCTATGAAGTCACGACCCTCGTAACTCATAGATCTAAATCCCGAACTCTAGATAGATTCTAGGGTATGCACTCACCTAAAACCCTTTGCGCCTAGTGCTCTCTATTTTTTGGTTTTTCTCATGCACGTAGAGAAGAGACATTTTCTTCTCTGGTCTCTCGATGTTCTGACTTTTCTTGCTTCTTATTTCACATATCCATAAAATCAGATATTTTATAGATGCGCATAAATAAAGGAGGCATGAGGAAGTGGTTTAGATCAAGTGGTTATCTATTGAAATTCAAATCCCATTCAAATTCAATTGGTAACCAGATGAAGCCAATCCTTATGACATGTGAGAAGGGAGAACACACTCCCTCCCTTGCATGGAAAAAATCATGAGAAACCTCTTTCTTGTAGAGATCAAAAGGCACAAGTCAAAGGATGATGCGGCACATGGGAAGACTAGTCAAACTAGTCTTACGTTTGACATCCAATTGAATCCAATCCAAATTGGTTAGGCCCAATTAGATCAAAATAAACTCAACTTATTTAGGCTTTATTAGGCTTAGTTAAATTCTAATCAAATCAAAAATTAATCAAGCCAAATTCTTGATCAAATCAGGGATTAAACCTTCTTGATGATTAGATCATCTTATAACCTAATCAGGTCAAATCCAAATAAATTCAGTTCAATTGATCTTGATCCAAAAATAATCACTTAATCAAATTAAGTTAATTAGTAATCAAATCACTAATTAAACATCTCCTAATCAGCCTTAGATTAGGTAGGAATCTCTAGTGTATATGATCCCAAGGTTCAAATCTAAGTCAGTAACACAGGAACCAATTTTCTGTACTAATCGAAGTGACCATCTAAAAATGATATCCGATGTCTGGATAGGTCGAATAGTACAATCATAATATTCAAAACCTATGTGAATATGGTTATCGTATAATACATCCCTTTGATCTCTATGCATAGGATGACTCAAGGTTTAACTGTCAATCCTGAAAAATATATCCAAATCGTATCTCAAAGTAATTAATCTTGTGACCCCTCACTAGGACTATCCTGGCCAAGGCTTTGCTAAATTGAAATCCTATTGAACACAGCTCCTATGATCAGGAGTGGTTAGTCCCATCTTGACTCACGCACCGACTCCTCAAGTACTTGACTGTACCTAGAAACCTTCCATCATTGAATTAAAAATTCAGGTAGTCCGGCACCAAAGCACAGTAAGTTGCTTGGAAGTCACCATGGTGATCTTAGGTCAGAGGAATACTTATGCCCATATTCCAATAGAGCAATTCTTGACAGCAGAAAAGCTCTAGAGTTGGTCATATTCAGTATAGATGTACCTCTACATCTTACCTACATGCCATATCAGTGTCTTCACACTCTTTGGATAAGAGGATAATCAACCTATATGGCACACAATGATCTATACTCGATAAGCATTATCGTCCTTGGTAACAACGTATCATTTAGTCGCAAACTATTTTAAGCACTAAACGATAAATCCTTCTTTATCAATTTTATATAGTCCTAAGGACTTCATCACAACATACAAGAGTTCATTAGAAGATGAAAAATTTATGATGAAAAAGTCAGAATAAATTTTATTTAATTAATAATTCATAAATAATCACATGAAATAGCTTAATCGTCAACAGGCTGACGATTGGCTTTGGGATACTATTTCTAACAATCTTTCACTTAATCTAAAGCCAATCGGTGCAGTATCGAATACCCATCTTCGACTTAAAGTCGTTGAACTTCTTCACTGTAATGGCTTTAGTGAATGAGTCAGTCAGGTTCTCTTTTCCATTGATCTTCTAAAGATCAACGTCACCTCGATCCATGATCTTTCGAATAAGATGAAAATGGCGTAGAATATGCTTCATCCACTAGTATGTCTTTGGTTTCTTTGCTTGAGCTATGGCTCCAGAGTTGTCATAAAAGAGCGAAACTAGACCATCAAGAAAAGGTGCTACTCCAAGCTCGGTGATGAAATTTTTTAGCCACACCGCTTCTTTGGCAGTATCAGATGCAGCAACATACTCCACCTCGCATACTGAATCGATCATGATGTGCTACTTGGAACTTTTCCAGAAGACTGCTCCACCATTAAGGATAAACACATACCCTAATACACTCTTGCTATCGTCATGATCAGACTGAAAATTAGAGTTTATAAATCTCATAAGTTTCAAGTCCGATTCACCATAAATAAACCACTGATTCTTAATATTTCTCAAATACTTTAGGATAGTTTTAACAACCTTCCAGTGGTTCTTCCTTGAATCAAATTGGTATCTACTCACTATCCCTATTGAGTATGCTATATCTGATCATGTACATATCATGGCGTACATAATAGAATTCACTGTCGAAATATATAGAATTCTACTCATATGCTCTCTCTCTTGAGGTGTTGTTGGACAATCCCTCTTCCAGAAGAAATTTCATGGTCTATTGGTAAATAGCCTTTCTTGAAATTTTTCATGCTGAACCTTTTCAGCACAGTGTCAATGTATGTGAATTGGGACAACCAAGCAATCTTTTTGATCTATCTCTATAGATCTTTATCCCTAGGATGTAGGAAGCTTCTCCTAGATCCTTTATGGAGAACTATGATGATAGCCGGATCTTTATCCTTATAATGTACAAATATCATTTTCGATTAAGAGAATGTCATCCACATACAAAATAAGGAATACAACTACTGGACCATTAGCCCACTTGTATATGCAGGGCACTTCTTCGTTCTTAACAAAGGCATACATCTTGATCGTCCTATCAAAATGTATTTCCAACTTCGAGATGCCTGCTTCAATCCATAAATTGACCATTGAAGCTTTCACACCTTAGACTCATCTATGAATGTAAAACCTTCAGATTGTATCATATACATCTCTTCAGCCAACTCTCCATTTAGGAAAGCTATATTCATATTCATTTGTTAGATTTCATAGTCCAGATGCATGGCTATTGCAAGCATGATCCGAATGGACTTGAGCATTGTCATAGGAGAAAATATCTCATCATAGTGTATACCATAATATTGATGATACCCTTTGACAACCAAACGGACTTTATAGGTCTCCACCTTTCCGTCTACGTCCTTTTTTCCTTTAAAGAACTACTTACATCCTATGAATTTTACCCTTTCGGATGGGTCAACTAATGTCCATACATCATTGATCTTCATGGACTTCATTTCAAATTTCATAGCCTCAAGCCATTTTTCAGAGTCGGGTCTCTGCATCGCATCCATGTAGGTGATCGGATCCTTGTCGTTCTCATCAAGTTCGACAGGATCACCATCCCAAATCAAGAAATCATAGTATCTATCTGGCTAATGTGGTACTCTACCAGATCGCCTTAAGAGTGCAAGGTCAGTAGGCTTTGGATCTGATTAAATCAAATCTGATTCAGATTCAGCTACTTATGTCGATTCTTCCACCTGTCGAACTTTCTTAAGCTCGATCTTAGAGGCATTAGTCCCTTCACTAAGGAACTCTTTTTCTAAAAAGACTGTCTTAAGGCTGACAAACATCTTTTGTCCATCAACTAGGTAGAAGTAATATTCTTTGGTCTCTTTTGGATATCCTATAAAGCTACACTTGTTAGATCTAGGTTCAAGCTTGTCCATTACTAAATATTTAACATAAGCTGGACACCCCCAAACTATAAGGTGCGAGAGTACTGGCTTACGCTCTATCCACATCTCATATGGTATTTTGAAAACAGACTTACTTGGCATCCTATTCAGAATATAACAAGCTAACTTGAGCACTGATAAGCATCATAAATTCACCAATAAAAATATTAATTTATTAATTAATTTATATTAATTTTTAAAAATTATCAATCAATTTATATATAATTTTTAAAAAATTCATATTTTTATTAATTAAAAAATTAATTAAAAAATAATAAAAAATAAATAAAAATTAAGAAATAAAATTTATTATTAAAAGAAAGAGCTCATTTTTTTGATCACAACGAAATAAATTTCAAGTAAAACGGAGCTAAAATGAAAAAGATATGAATTTTTAAAAAAAATATAAAATAAATAAAAATTAAATAAAAAAAAAGAAAATGGCTCAACCGGCTCCGCAAGCCGAGCCACCAAGCCAAGCCGAGCCACCAAGCCAAGCCGAGCCATCAAAGCCGACTCAGTCATTGAAGCCATCAGCCGGTCTACGATCCAGGCGTGGACCGCCAGCTCAGCAAAGTCCGGCGAATCAGAGCCTGCCACGTGGTGGACCTAGACCCTTAAAGGGTCTACAAAATTTTATCGCGGCTCACAGGGCAATCTGGTCATTTCACTCGGTGACAGAAGCGTTGATTGGTTGCGGTGTGCGGTGCGGCCGGTCTACGCGGTCCATGGGAACAGTAATTGCGCGATCGGACGGCTGCGGTTGATTGCGGTTAAGATCGGACGGTCAGCATTTTTTTCGGTTGCCAACTTTCACTCGGATCACCATCAAACGGCAGCGCCTGATTCCAGCTTCGATCCGACGGTCCAGAACGCTCCCGGCGGTGATCAGGACTCCCGAAGCGCGATTTGCGGCCAGATTTCCTCGATCAAGCGCGATCGGACGGCCAGTAATTTAATTCGAGCTGATCTGGGCTGATAGGCATCCGATTTTGATGATTTTTGAACCGTTCGATTCCTATCGGATAGCCTGATTTTACCAGATTTACCAGAGTCATAACAGAGTTGTTTTTATTCAAATTTTATTCAGAATTTTTACGATTACAAAGGAAATTAGTCCCATATTGCTTTTAGAAATAAATATCTACCTCTTCTAGCTCTATAAAAAGGATCCTAAGCCTCTAAGAAAGGAGGAGGGTTGGAAGGGAAGCTAAGGTATAGGGTGGAAGTCAAGCTCGGGATTAAAGGTTGCTTCAAAGCTGCGGTGCTGCTGAGAAGAAGAGCCGGTCTTCTACGCCATCTTCATGCCTACGCCGATCTGCGATCTTCATCTAGTCTTTTTTCCTTTAATTTCTTGTATTAAAATTCTGAATTTTCTTTAATTTCTTGTATTTAAATTCTGCATCTTAGTTTTAAATTTAATAAAGAAAGTTTCATTATTCTTTTCAATTCTAGCTCTTTAAATTATTTGTTCTTTATTGCTTTTTAATTTTACTATAAGTAGTTGCTAAGATCTAAATAGTAGATCTTAGTATCAAATTTATTTTTGCATAATTTAAATTCTATTTTTATTTATAGATCTATTTTTCGACTTTAATTTTTAAAAAAAAAATCCTTGCTTTCTTTTCTTAAAAAAAAAAGAAAGAATCAAAGATTTTAGAAATAAATCATTGCCTCTCTGTGGATTTGACCCGACTCACCACTTTCTTCATAATTTTTAGTTAATTTAAAAAGTAAAGAGTCGGATTTAAATTGATAAACATGGTGTCTTAACGACAGCATCGTGTCCCTATCAAGTTTTTGGCGCCGTTGCCGGGGAGGCATAAAAATTAAAATTTTTCTTTATTTCTTTGATTTTTTTTACTTTTATATTGCCTACTCATTATTTTTTTTATTTATTTTGCAGAAAAGAAAAAAAAAAAGGAACAAGGAAGATTAGGGCACGAACAAAACTCTCAATCCTATTCGGTGAGATCATTCCTAAACCCTAAAATCTCTTTCTTTATTTTTAATATTTGCTTTATTTTAAATTAATTAAAAATATTACCTACATAAACCTAATTAAAAATCTCATCACAAGATTAGAAACCCTAATTATTTAGAGCATCCATCATATTAGTTTTTATTCTTATTTTTGGTGATTGCTGGAGTCAAGGTAAGCCTTTTTATAATTTAATTAATTAGTTTAAATTGCATAGAACTCTTTGATTGGAATTTTTTTTTTTTTTGCATATTTCATATTAAACCAAATTAAGGGCACAACCCATTAAACAAGATAAGGTGGGGATTTGATCACCCTTCCTTAGCCCACAAACAACCAACCAGCATCCTGCATTAACCCAAACCTTAAATCTTAAAATCAATTAGACATTAACCTTTAAGGATATTCGAGCTCAATAGGACAAGAAATCCTAAGAGTTGAACCAAGTTAGGATTAATCAATTTGACTGGTGTCTAGGAAAGTGGTTCAGGGACGATTGGGCCCGAAAGAAGGTGGTTACTTAATTGGTTCTGTTCGCTTACCTGGCCAAGCACAATTGGTGTCTAAGGCAAGCAACGGAGGGACTCCCACCGACTTTACACTTACCTGGCCAGTTGATTGGTTAATCCTCTATTTGGAGGGCTTGAAGGTGATCTTGGCAGTTAGGAGCTGTCTAGATCTAGGATAACTCTTAGTCAGGATTGATTGCCTAACTTGTTTGCCAAATAATATCTAACATAAAAATTAACTCCTCCCTATCTTCTCCAGATTTAAGATTCTTTAGGATTTTTCCTCTTCTTTCTTTCTCTCTTCTTTTCTTAAAAAAATAAATAAATTAAAAAAATAATAATAATAATAATTTAAAAAAAAAAAAAAATTGAACCATATATCAAATTGCACTAGTACATGCACGGTAGAAGATCACTTTTACCTGACCTAGTTAAACCAGATCCTGAAATTGAAAGACTAATTCATTTAAGACCAGATAATCAAATGGCTGGAAATCGTGAAGAACCACCTAGGCAGATGAAGGAATACTTTATTCCTTCCACCTACAACCCATCGACTTGCATCCACATACCTGATATCCCTGCTAGTCACTATGAGATTAAGTCGAACCACAATCCAGATGCTCCCATCTTTTTATGGGAATGCCAATGAAGACCCTTACAAACATCTGGATGAGTTCTTAGAAATCTGCTCTACGGTAAAAATTCAGAATTTTTCTGATGATGCCCTTAGACTGACCTTGTTCCCTTTCTCATTAAAAGATAAAGCCAAGTACTGGCTTGGCACATTAGGAAGAACAATTCAAACATGGGCAGAGATGCAACATGAATTTCTTAAGAAATTTTATCCCATAGGACGAACCAATACCATGAGGCGAGCCATCACGGGATTTGCTCAGCTTCCAGGGGAACAAATTCATGAATCATGGGAAAGACTTAAGGAACTCCTTAGAAAATGCCCACACCATGGTCTATCTAAGTGGCAAATTGTACAAGCTTTCTATGAAGGTTTAGGAGATCAATATAAGCAGATGGTTGATGCATCCTGTGGAGGTGCATTCATGAGCAAAAGTGAGGATGAAGCTTATACCTTGTTTGAAACTTTAAGTGAAAACTCTATTAACCATGCTTCATTATCTTCTTATGAAAGATCAATTTCTCAACAAAAACGGGCAGGAATTTATGAGATCAAAACTTCGGAACTCAATTCTAAGGCAGATTTGAACATAATAGCACAAAAATTAGATAAAGTCGACCTTATTGCACAGAAATTAGATCAATTCCTAAACTTAGGTCAACAATCCCCTGCACAATACACACCAGCTTCTAATTATCAAGTGATTTGCTCTATTTGTGCTAGCCCAACACATCATGTAAGTGAATGTCCCACGGTTGCACAATTACCACCTCTTATCCAAGAACAAGTCCAAGCTGCTCAAGGTTACTCAAAACCACTTAATGACCCATATTCAAATTCATATAATCCTGGTTGGAGAAACCATCCTAATTTCTCTTGGAAACCACAACAAACTCAGGCTCAGACCCAAATCCCACCAGTTCAGAATTATCAAAATAGGCCCCAATACCAGAACTATGCCTATAATAAGGGTCAGCCTAGTCAGTCTTCTCAACCACTACATTATAATCAACCCTCATACCCACCTCCTCAACAGACCAATCTAGCCGACGATAAATTCAATCAACTTCAACAATTAATTCTAAGCCAACAACAATCAATCGCCAGACTAGAAGCTCAAATAGGACAAATAGCTGAGTCTAGCATGAGGAGAGAACCGGGTCAATTACCAAGCCAACCAATTGCAAATCCTAAAAATAATCCATCCAATGTCTATCAACCACCTGGATTTACTCATCCATCTAACATTCCACCTAAGAACCCCCAATTAGAAAATGCCAAAGCAATATCTGAACTTAGAAGTGGTAGGATTCTTAAGGACCCATATCAAGACCAGGTGATAGAGGCCAATACTGATGTTAGCCAAGATGAGAAATTTGAAGAAGAGGATAATCATATAGAAGAACTTGAGCTTATGACTGGTACTGACACTGATAAGATGGATAAAGAAAAGAAGAGAACAGATGAATTAGCTGAGACATATAAACCCAAAGCCCCGTTCCCTTCGGCCTTAGAAGCAGGCTCTTCTCGCAAAAAGCAAGAAACACGCAACAAGGAGCTAATGGAACTATTTAAACAAGTTCATATTAATTTACCCCTCATCGATGCAATTCAGCATGTTCCAGCCTATGCTAAATTTCTTAAAGAACTCTGTACCCAAAAGCGTGAGCCACGAACCACCAAAAGAGTTATGCTATCCGAGGATGTAAGTGCGGTCCTGTTAAATCCAATACCTCAAAAGATGAAAGATCCTGGTGCACCCTTAATTTCATGTGTTATTGGAGGTATAACCTTTGACCGAGCATTACTAGACTTAGGAGCTAGTGTAAACCTCCTTCCAACCTCGGTTTATGAAAAATTTGGGATTGGAGAATTAAAACCCACGTCAGTCATTTTGCAATTAGCTGATAGATCTATAAAAACACCGCGTGGTTTAATTGAGGATGTTCTAGTTAGAGTAGATAAATGTTATTTTCCTGTAGACTTTCTCATACTTGACATGGAACCATCCCAAGAGCTGAACCAAAATCCCATAATTTTAGGACGTCCATTCTTAGCAACCGCGAATGCCAATATCAACTGTAAAACGGGAGCTATGGATATTTCTTTTGGGAATCAAAAAGTAAGAATTAATGTTTTTAATACCCCAAAGTACACCCAAGAGGAGGAAGACTGCTTTGTAATCAATCAGATAGATGAAATAGTTGAATCTAATTCCTCCTTAGATTTACTACAAGATGATGAACCCACTGAAGATACTCAAACCCAGGAAGTAAATACCCTGCTTAATTTACCTCAACCATCACATTCATTACCTTGGTCAGTGAAAATTGAGCCCTTACCTGAGCGAAAAATTGAACCACTACGTCCTTCAATTCAGGCCCCACCACAACTTGAACTAAAACCTTTACCTGAATCACTTAAGTATGTATTTTTAGGATCAAAGAAAACCCTACCAGTAATAATTGCTTCCAACTTAACTACTGAACAGGAAAACCAATTGGTAAATATTCTAAAAACATATAAAGAGGCCATAGGGTGGACCGTTGCCGATTTAAAAGGAATTAGTCCGTCAATATGCATGCACCATATTTATACAGAAGATAATGCCAAACCAACTCGAGAGATGCAAAGAAGGCTTAATCCTAACATGCAAGAAGTAGTCAAGAAAGAAGTAATTAAATGGTTAGATGCTGGAATTATTTATCCTATCTCTGACAGCCACTGGGTGAGTCCTACACAAGTTGTTCCAAAAAAATCTGGACTTACGGTTGTCCGCACTGAACATGGAAACTTAGTACCAACACGACTTTCCACTGGGTGGCGTGTCTGCATAGATTATAGAAAACTCAATACAACCACCCGAAAAGATCACTTTCCCTTACCCTTTATCGATCAAATCCTAGAAAGACTAGCAGGCCAACAATACTTTTGCTTTTTAGATGGATACTCGGGATACAATCAGGTAGCAATCTACCCAGGAGATCAAGAAAAGACCACCTTTACATGTCCTTATGGAACCTTTGCTTTTCCGTAGAATGCCATTCGGATTATGTAATGCACCTGCAACTTTTCAACGGTGCATGATGTCAATATTTTCAGACATGATAGGAGATTTCTTAGAAATATTCATGGATGACTTTTCAGGTCTTTGGAGAATCTTTTGAGAGTTGTCTCAACAATTTGAAGAAAATATTAAAACGATGTATTGAGGCTAATCTAGTGTTAAGCTGGGAAAAGAGCCACTTCATGGTTCAAGAAAGGGATCGTTTTAGGACATATAGTATCCAAGAAAGGGATTGAGGTAGATAAAGCTAAAGTTGAACTAATTTCTAAACTTCCTCCTCCCACTTCTGTCAAACAAATTCGATCTTTTCTTGGTCATGTAGGATTCTATCGTCGCTTCATCAAAGAGTTCTCTAAAATTTCTCGTCCTTTGTGTAATCTCCTTGCTAAGGATGTTTCTTTTAACTTTGATGAAAATTGTCTTAAAGCTTATGAAATTTTAAAAGAAGCTGTGACCAAAGCTCCAATCATACAACCTCCTAATTGGTCACTACCTTTTGAAATTATGTGCGATGCCTCAGATTTTGCCATAGGAGCTGTCCTAGGCCAAAGGGTAAACAAATGTCCTGTAGTGATCTATTATGCTAGTAGAACTCTGAATGAAGCACAAATGAATTATACCACCACTGAAAAAGAGTTGCTAGCCATTGTGTTTGCCCTAGAAAAGTTTAGATCATATTTATTAGGATCAAAAATCATAATTTACTCGGATCATTCAGCCTTGAGATACCTGCTCTCAAAGAAAGATGCTAAACCACGATTAATTAGATGGATTTTACTGTTACAAGAATTTGACATTGAAATTCGAGATAAGAAGGGATCTAAAAATGTTGTAGCAGACCATCTGTCTAGGATCCTAGTGAAAGATAATGAACCTGTATCAATCAGAGAATCTTTTCCAGATGAACAATTGTTAACAGTTTCACATACAAAGACTCCTTGGTTTGCAAATATTGTCAATTACTTAGTCATAGGACAAATTCCTGATGGCTGGTCTAAGAATGAAAAGGATCGATTCTTTGCTCAAATCAAATATTATTTTTGGGAAGATCCTGAGCTTTTTAGAATTTGTGCTGATCAAATCATTCGTAGATGTGTTCCTGAATCTGAACAATGGAGTATCTTACAATTTTGTCATACTCTTGCTTGTGGAGGACACTTTTCTGGACGAAAAACTGCGGCCAAAGTGTTACAAAGTGGTTTTTATTGGCCAACATTATTTAAGGATGCCCATACTTTTAGTCAGGAGTGTTTTAAGTGTCAAGCCTTAGGGAATATTTCAAAGAAAGACATGATGCCTTTGAACCCCATTTTAGTGGTTGAAATTTTTGATGTATGGGGAATTGATTTTATGGGACCTTTTCCACCTTCCAATGGATTTGAATACATTTTGGTAGCTGTTGATTATGTTTCTAAATGGATTGAAGCAATAGCAACTCGAACCAATGATCATAAAGTAGTCCTAAAATTTATTCAGAAGAATATCTTTTCCAGGTTCGGATTTCCACGTGCTATCATTAGTGACGGGGGTACCCATTTTACAAATCATCAATTTAGAACTTTATTACGAAAATATGGGGTGACACATAAGATAGCTACACCATACCATCCGCAAACAAGTGGTCAGGTAGAAGTCTCTAATAGGGAAATCAAGAATATCTTACAAAAGACTATTAGGCCTGATCGAAAAGATTGGTCAGATCGATTGGATGATGCATTATGGGCCTATAGGACAGCTTATAAAACCCCCATTGGAATGTCTCCCTATAGATTAATCTATGGAAAAGCATGTCACCTTCCGGTAGAACTTGAACATAAAGCATATTGGGCAATAAAATAATTAAATTTTAATTTAAACAAAGCTGGTTCCAATCGGATGTTACAATTAAGTGAATTAGAAGAATTAAGGCAAGAAGCTTATGAAAATTCAAAAATTTATAAGGAAAAAATGAAAGCCTTCCATGATAAACATATTTCAAGAAAAACCTTTGAGCCAAATCAACAAGTCTGGTTATTTAACTCAAGGCTTCGATTATTTCCTGGAAAACTAAAATCCAGATGGGATGGACCTTATATAGTTAATCATGTATTCCCACATGGTGCAATTAAACTCTATGATCCCAGGACTAAAAATTTTTTTAAGGTAAATGGCCAAAGGCTTAAACCATATATCGAAGGGATATCATTACATCGAAATATTGATCAAGTGCAATTAATAGAACCACAATGAATTAAACTGCATCTTGTCTGGCTGAAGACAATAAACTTAGCGCTTATTGGGAGGCAACCCAATACTTCTTGAATCTAATTTATTTATTTTCTTTTTTAGGCTAAGTTGGAGAACCAAAAAGCGGGAGAAGGATCATAAGCTTCAAGACCCATGCTAAATAAATAAACATAATTTACACTCTTTTATTGAGGACAATGTCAATTCAGTTGGGTAAAAAGTAAAAAAAATATATATAAAAATAATAATAATAATAATAAAAAAAATAAAACAAAATATATATATATAAATAAATAAATCAATAAAAATAAAAATTAATAATAATAATAATAATAATAATAATAAATAAAATATTAAAAAATTTTAAAAAAAATTAAATAAATAAATAAAATAAAAATAATAATATAAATAATAATAACTAATAAAATAATAATAATAAAAATAAAAATTTTGAACAAACCATATTTTGGGAAAGAGAATCTTAAGCAAAATAAACTAGGATAAGTAATAAAGTTAGAAAGTATTAACTAATAATGGTAGCGAGTCAAGAAGCAGATTATTTGGTCAGACCATTAGCAACCTACTTAGGTCATTTAAAGGCTAACAGCACTTCTACTTGCACATGCACACTAATGAAGCACAGCAGGTGTTTGATTATAAGGCTAAATTGAGGATTCAATTATCACTAAAAATTGATGGTTTATATATACTTCAATTAAAGAAACTTGAATTTAAGGAAAGAGCTACCTGCTTTCTAAAAAAAAAAAAAAAAAAAAAAAAAAAAATAGAGTATATGTGGATTGCCCTAAACTAGAACTTTGCACCTTAAATGTAGAAGTTCACATCAAATGGTGAAGGGAAGGCCAGGATGCTCAGCACAATTTAAAAAAAAAAAAAAAAAAAAAAAAAAAAAGAAGCAGTGTGAAAGCTACCTTAATTCATGCACTTAACTTGGGAGTATATAAAACTAACCAAAATAGGTGATAAAAAGAAGATTCATTTGCCCTTTGAATCAACACCCAAATGCTAAGTTAGTATTCACGACACAAAGTGCTGAAAATCTTTAGATGAACTCTAAGAAAGTTTCTGAATTAATCTGCTGTGAAATTTACTTCTGAAACTCAATACTTAGTTAGTGATACTGTCTAAACTTTTGATCTTAAATTCTAGATTTATTTTTGTGAAGGAAGATCTCAACAAAATATGGTAATTGATCTAAACTAAATTCTTTCTTTACTCGAGGACGAGCAAAGCTTAAGTTGGGGGGTGTGATAAGCATCGTAAATTCACCAATAAAAGTATTAATTTATTAATTAATTTATATTAATTTTTAAGAATTATCAATCAATTTATATATAATTTTTTAAAAAATTCATATTTTTATTAATTAAAAAATTAATTAAAAAATAATAAAAAATAAATAAAAATTAAAAAATAAAATTTTATTATTAATAAGAAAGAGCTCATTTTTTTGATCACAACGAAATAAATTTCAAGTAAAACGGAGCTAAAATGAAAAAGATATGAATTTTTAAAAAAAATATAAAATAAATAAAAATTAAATAAAAAAAAAGAAAACGGCTCAACCGGCTCCGCAAGCCGAGCCACCAAGCCAAGCCGAGCCACCAAGCGAAGCCGAGCCATCAAAGCCGACTCAGTCATTGAAGCCATCAGCCGGTCTACGATCCAGGCGTGGACCGCCAGCTCAGCAAAATCCGGCGAATCAGAGCCTGCCACGTGGTGGACCTAGACCCTTAAAGGGTCTACAAAATTTTATCGCGGCTCACAGGGCAATCTGGTCATTTCACTCGGTGACAGAAGCGTTGATTGGTTGCGGTGTGCGGTGCGGCCGGTCTACGCGGTCCATGGGAACAGTAATTGCGCGATCGGACGGCTGCGGTTGATTGCGGTTAAGATCGGACGGTCAGCATTTTTTTCGGTTGCCAACTTTCACTCGGATCACCATCAAACGGCAGCGCCTGATTCCAGCTTCGATCCGACGGTCCAGAACGCTCCCGGCGGTGATCAGGACTCCCGAAGCGCGATTTGCGGCCAGATTTCCTCGATCAAGCGCGATCGGACGGCCAGTAATTTAATTCGAGCTGATCTGGGCTGATAGGCATCCGATTTTGATGATTTTTGAACCGTTCGATTCCTATCGGATAGCCTGATTTTACCAGATTTACCAGAGACGTAACAGAGTTGTTTTTATTCAAATTTTATTCAAATTTTTACGATTACAAAGGGAATTAGTCCCATATTGCTTTTAGAAATAAATATCTACCTCTTCTAGCTCTATAAAAAGGATCCTAAGCCTCTAAGAAAGGAGGAGGGTTGGAAGAGAAGCTAAGGTATAGGGTGGAAGTCAAGCTCGGGATTAAAGGTTGCTTCAAAGCTGCGGTGCTGCTGAGAAGAAGAGCCGGTCTTCTACGCCATCTTCATGCCTACGCCGATCTGCGATCTTCATCTAGTCTTTTTTTCCTTTAATTTCTTGTATTAAAATTCTGAATTTTCTTTAATTTCTTGTATTTAAATTCTGCATCTTAGTTTTAAATTTAATAAAGAAAGTTTCATTATTCTTTTCAATTCTAGCTCTTTAAATTATTTGTTCTTTATTGCTTTTTAATTTTACTATAAGTAGTTGCTAAGATCTAAATAGTAGATCTTAGTATCAAATTTATTTTTACATAATTTAAATTCTATTTTTTTATAGATCTATTTTTTGACTTTAATTTTTTAAAAAAAAATCCTTGCTTTCTTTTCTTGAAAAAAAAAAAAAAAAAAATCAAAGATTTTAGAAATAAATCATTGCCTCTCTGTGGATTCGACCCGACTCACCACTTTCTTCATAATTTTTAGTTAGTTTAAAAAGTAAAGAGTCGGATTTAAATTGATAAACACGGTGTCTTAACGACAGCATCGTGTCCCTATCAAGCACATATCCTCAGAGCGAGATTAGTAGACCGACAAATCCCATCATAGATCGAACCATGTCCAATAAGGTCCGATTCCTCCTTTCGAACACACCATTATGTTGTGGTGTTCCAAAGGAGTCCATTGGGAGAGAATCCCAATCTCCTCAAGATATGTCAAAAATTCATTGGAAGGTACTCATCTCCTCGATCAGATTGAAAAATTTTAATACTCTTCCTAGTTTATTTTTCTACCTCATTATGGAATAGTTTGAACATTTCAAACGACTTTGACTTATGCTTCATTAAATAGATATATCCATACCTCGATAGGTTGTCTGTAAAGGTTATGAAGTAGAAATAGCCATCTCTAGTGCTTATACTCATGGGTCCACATACATCAGTATGTACTAGACTGAGGAGTTCACTGGCTCATTCATCCTTTTAATAAAAGATGACTTGGTCATCTTCCCAATAAAACAGGACTTATAGGTCGATAGTGATTCACAATCACTAGCCTCAAGAATTTCTTTTTGAGCCAACCTATTTATTCTGTTCTTATGGATGTAACCTAGCCTATAATGCCAAATATAGACATCTGACACTTCATTTATTTTAGGATGTTTACTGGAGGTTTGGACTATGTTAATAGACCGTGATAATAGATAAATTTTGTTATTCAATTATCCAATACAAACTATAACACCATTCAAAATGATATCACAAAAAATTATTTTTATTAAAAACTGATAACTGTTCTTGGCCAAAAGGCCTACAGAAATTATATTCAATAAAAATCTTGAACAAAAATGATAATCACTAAGAATAACTCTATGAGAATTGATTACAAGATTCATGATTCCTATAGCTAGAACTAGAACTTGTCTTTTATCTCTAATGTTCAGAAATCTCTCGCCTTCACCAAATCTCCTAATGACCTACCAATCCTGTATCGAATTACAAATATGATAAAGACTTTCGGTATCTAATATCCAAGCAGTAGTATCATAACTTTAAGAAGTTGCAAAGTATTATCATATAATTACCTTGCCCAGCAACTACTTGCTTCTTCCTTGGCCTATTCGGATCCAGGAAGGCAATGTACTAAGGATAATTCCTCTTTCAGTGCTCCTACTTCTTGTAAAAAAAGCACTCCACCTGGCTCTGGTCAGGCTTGTGCTTCTTGATTTGATCTTGTGTAGACATCCCAACATGCGGCTGCATCTTCTTATTCTTCTTCTCTTTCTTAAAGGATCGACTAGAAGAAGACCCTTCCACAATATTCACCGACCCCTTTTGGAGCTGATGATCCTTCTCAAAGTTTTGCAGCAATCCCAATAAATCATGGTAATTCACTGTAAGCTTTGTTATTCTAAAATAAGTAAGGAAGGAGAGAGAGGACTTGGGCAAAGAATTCAGGATTGCATCCTTGCCGAGCTGCTCATACAGAAGAAAGCCTAGCTTATTTAGGCACTCAATCATCTCGATCATGTACAATACATGATCGGTGACTGATGCTCCATCCCTCATTTGAGCATTGAAAATGGCATAACTAGTTTTATGCCTTTCAACATCGTCAAGCAAGCCAAAGGAGTCATTCAACTTTTTAAGCATCTCCTCAAGCTGGGTATTCTCGAACCTGTAGTTGAACTCATCATTCATCACTACCAGTATAATGCATCGAATGATGGTGTGGTCATTGAGCCACTTCTAGTAAGTGTCTCTGATCGTGCCTCTTGCATTCTGAGCTAGCTCCTCAGGTGCAGGATCCATCATAATATACAAGATCCGCTCATGCTCCAGGACGATCTTTAACTTTCGATACCAACTATCAAAGTTAGGTCACATAAGTTTGTCATTGTCTAACAATGATCAGAGCAATAGGATAGTAGCCATTTCTACACAAAAGAAGAAAATATAGACCTAATTAATATATGAATTATTTACTCTAAAGATTTAGACTTTAGTCTAAAGGTTCTTCTACTATTTTATTCGAACTAGTAGCCTCTACCTCCAAGTCGAGGAATTATCCCTAATTTCTTAGTGGGTACTAGAATCTACACAAATTACATACGAGCTTAACTTTGGTTGGTCAACCTATGTGCACCTATGGATAGGTTTATAACCAATTATTTCACCAAATAACTTCTAATAATTTAACTTTTGCCTCAAAAATCTAATCAGTAGGCTTTAACCTCCACTGAAAAGAGCCAGTTAGGTCCAACCATTAACATGACCACATTTGATGCATCAGACCAACAAATGATCAGGCCTGACTTTGGTCGGCCAACCTGACCACCATTAGAAAGACATGACTAAATTATCATATTATGAAAGATAATTTCATTAGTCAATAAGTACCACGTCTTTGGACCTCTAATGATTATTAAACCAATAGATCCATTATCACTCAACTTAATGGGAGGCTATGACTTAGTTATCACCATAACTATATTATTTTAAGGACCTAATAATTTTAGAGGATTTTATTAACCAATTTTTAAGAAAAAATAACTAACCAATTTAGATCCTCCCACTAACTTCATCAAGTTAAATCAATAAGGATCTAATTAAAACTAGCATTAGGAGCACCTAAATCAGTCAAATTGATTTACCTAATTAACATAGATGAACCCAAATCACCAAGTGGTCTAATCAAAATTTAATTTACCAAGATGGCCAGGTAAGTGAGATCAATGGAAGGGATATGCCATTAATTCATCAAAGATCGAATCAGTGCGAGTAGCTGCTAATTAAAAATCACTGATCTAAGCTGTCAGGCTTATCTTAGACACCATCCAATTCATTAATTTTAATTTGACCAACCTAGCAATTTTAGACTCGATCGTGTAACCACGAATCAAGTCCATTTGGTCCTCGTTAAAGGCATGGGCTTGACCAATTACAACTATTATAATTTGGTCTTAAAGAGCCCTTGACCTAATCTAAATCAATATTTAGTTAGATTTGATCAAGTACTCTAATTTAGTCCATTCTTTAACTAACCTTAGATCTAACCCAATTAATAGATCTAATTTGACTAACCCGATAATCCACATTTTATGATCAATGACTTAGGATCTTTAAATTATAATTCTAGACCCTAATTCATCATACTTAATTCTCAATTAAGTTTAAGACTGAGGGTTGGAGTTCGGCATTTTGAAAAAAAATTTCAAAATTTTAAAAGATTCTTTACATCCTAGCACTGTTTCACTAAATAGGTTGACACATTTCAAAAATAGATTAGCTTATTTCATAAACAAGTACTAGATGTAGGTTTGATTTTATAAAACCATCCATTTTAGACATTCAGCCAACTTCTTAGTCGAGCTGGCTTAGATCCCATCCAAGCTAGCTCAAGCAGAAGCCGAGTTGGTTTGGTCCCTAAGATAGTCGACTCGTGTGAAAGGCCCGAAGGCCATCATTCCCATCGGGCAGGCTTGAATCTAATCCAAGCCGACCTAGATAGATTCCTGATCGAGCTGATTGGAGCAATAATCCAAAAATTATATCATGGCTAGCATGCTGATCGAGCTGGCTTGATTCTTGAGAGAGCCAGCTCGATCGACTAATAGAACCTTCTTGAGATATTATTCAGATTTAATCTAAAACTATATACTCTATATAAAAAATTATGAAATTATTTAGATCTAATCTAAATACTAATTCATGATAAAATTTAGATTAAGCCCTTCAAATACTTCATAAAAAATATTAGATCTAATCTAAAGTTTTTATGATCAATTTTATAGATCACAACGTACCAGGATAACCTCTTCACTATAAGGGATAAATCTTATAGCAGGACAACCTACAGTCCATGCAATCATCATTTTTTATTTTTTAGATTAGATAATTATTTAGATCTAATCTAAATCATGCATATATAATATATTAAAGAATATATTGCTCTGATACCAATTGAAGAAAGCGAACAAGGTTTCTAGCTCTACTTTCAAATTTTTTTTCAAAAAATATACATAGCAGAAACTATTATTAATCAAATTAATAATAAAAGTTACATATCTAATCTGAAAATCTTACATGCTACAGGATCTAATGTATCATATATGCATGCATATTTGAAAATAAAAAAATAATGACTACAGTAAAACTATTTTTACTATTCTATGTGTTCAGAATACATTACCTTTTCGCAAGTAGAAGAATGTCACAATTTGATCTCCTCGGTGTAGATCTGAATGTCGCGACGTAGCCACACACGCATCTGGCCTCCACGAGCAATCCACATGGGATCTTGATCTCGATCAATTTCTTTCGAGTGCAGCTCTACAGAAATCTTTATTACTGATGTAGATCAAACTCCTTTGATCTTCTTCATGGGGTCTTCAGATGCTCCGAATCCTAATGAATGTAGAAGATGATGAAGAGTAGGTCTTCGATCAGTATCTATAAAGTCATGATCCTCATAACTCATAGATCTAAATCTCGAACCCTAGATAGATTCTACAGTATGCACTCACCTTAAACCCTTTGTGCCTAGTGCTCTCTATTTTTTGATTTTTCTCATGCACGCAGAGAAGAGACTTTTTCTTCTTTGATCTCTTGATGTTCTCACTTTTCTTTCTTCTTATTTTGCACATCCATAAAATTAGATATTTTATAGATGCACACAAATAAAGGAGGCATGAGAAAGTGGTTTAGATCAAGTGGTTATCTATTGAAATTCAAATCTCATTCGAATTTAATTGGTAACCAGGTGAAGCCAATCCTTATGGTGCATAAGAATGCACGCCCTTCCTTGCATGAAAAAAATTCATGAGAAACCTTTTTCTCATGGAGATCGAAAGGTGCAAGTCAAAGGATGATGTGGCACATGGAAAGACTAGTCAAACTAGTCTTACGTTTGACATCCAATTGAACCAATCTAATCCAAATTGATTTGGCCCAATTAGATCAGAATAAACCCAACTTATTTAGGCTTTATTAGGCTCAGTTAAATCCTAATCAAATCAAGAATTAATCAAGCCAAACTTCTGATCAAATTAGGGATTAAACCTCCTTGATGATTAGATCATCTTATAACCTAATCAGGTCAAATCTAAATAAATCCAATTCAATTAGTCTTGATCCAAAAATAATCACTTAATTAAATTAAGTTAATTAATAATCAAATCATTAATTAAACATCTCCTGGTCCATCTTAGATCGGATAGGAATCTCTAGTGTGTGTGATCCTATAGGTTCGAACCTAAGCCGGTAGCATAGAAACTAATTTTCTATACAATCAAAGTGACCATCTAGCAATGATACCCGATGTCCGAATAGGCCAAATAGTACAATCATAATATTCAAAATCTATGTAAATATGGTTACTGCATAATACATTCCTTTGACCTCTATGCATAGGATGACTCAAGGTTTAACTATCAATCCTGAAAGATACATCCGAATCGTATCTCAAAGCAATTAATCCTGTGACCCCTCACTAGGACTATCCTAGCCAAGGCTTTGCAAAATTAAAATACTATTAAACACGGCTCCTCTGACCAGCAGTGGTTACTCCCATCTTGACTCACGCACCGACTCCTCAAGTATATGACTATACCCAAAAATCTTCCATCATTGAATTAAAAATTTAGATTATCTGGCACCAAAGCACAGTGAGTTGCTTGAAAGTCATCATGGTGATCTCAGATCGGAGGGACACTTATGCCCATATTCCATTAGAGCAATCCTTGATAGTAGAAAAGCTCTGAAGTTGGTCACTTCAGTGCAGATGTATCCCTAAATCTCATCTGCATGCCATATCAGTATCTCCACACTCCTTGATTAAGAGGATAACCAACCTATATGACACACAATAACCTATACTCAATAAACGTTGTCATCCTTAGTAACAATGTATCATTTGATCGCGAACTATTTTGAGGACTAAATGATAAATCATTTTTTGTCGATTCTATATAGTCCTAAGAACTTTATCATAATAAACAAGAGTTCATTAGAAGATGAAAGATTTATGATGAAAAGTCAAAATAACTTTTATTTAATTATTAATTTATATACAATTACATGAAATAGCTCAATCATCAATGGGTTGATGATTGACTTTGGAACACTATTCCCAATAGAAGCATCCTCCCCCACAAACTTCTTTCAAGCCTCCATAGCCTAGAGATTGCCCTTGAGCATTCTCTTCATCTTGTTGAGGTCGATGACCGCCTTGCTAAGGTTAGTTATGTCAAGAGAAACCTAGATTAGAAAGCTTCAAATGCAAAGAAAAAAACTAACCAAGATGGGGACTTACCCTCAAAAGATCTCCAAACAATGACTGCAAGGCCTTATTCAATAGTCAAGCCTTCATCTCGGCCCAATCAACCGATAATAGCATCATCTTGACAACCTCCTAGGTGAGCTACTGATTATGGAGAGCTGAGTCATCTCTCCAAAACCTTGCTAAAAAAGTGAGAAACTCCTCCTTGATAGTTGACATGGAAGGCCCTGCACCTTGCTAGGCTAAAGCTGTTGAAGCAGTTGGGAAGGAGTCAGCTGCACCGACGACAAAGCTCGAGAAGGAGGTAGATTTGCCACCCGAATAGGATCCGCATAGATGGAGGGAACTATCCCCAAGGGCCATGCAACAATGACTTACGAGCCATTAGTATCAACCTGATCGATGCTCAAAGTCCCAACCAATCTGAAAGGAGCAGCGAAGGTGTGGTAGGAGTCGCTCTCTTCTTCGTAGGTCCACCTTCCAAGGTAGAACCCAATGTCTTCCTCTTGAAGGACAACCTTATTGACTCGGGCTAGGCCTCATCATTGTGAAATCAAAAATAAAGAATGCTACAAAATCGACAAGGGAAAAACTCAGACATACCTCGAGGAAGAGCTAGACTGATGCCGACATCATAAAGATTTTGTTCGGACATCAGCTCATTTAGCTTTAGAACCTCGATGTTGAGTGGTCTGTGGTAGCCACCTCATCCCTAGGGAGGACTGACTTCTCCTTATTCAGAGAGGTGTGAGGATTGCCTAATACTCAACCAAAACCCCAAAAAATATTTGAGAAAATTAAAAAGAATCGATCCTTTCAACCATGAATAGAACAAGAAAGATTGGTAATGAATTTATACCCATGTCGAGGATTAAAGTATCACCACCCTCTCTTATAAGGGTGTCTCTTCAAGGTTGAATAATGCCCTAAAAAGAGAAGTCCTCTGCTGGGTATTGAGCCAATGATAGAGAATAATAAAGATGACGATCACCCAAATAGAATTTGGGGTGACTTGAGTCAGAAGAACTTTAAAGAAGTTGAAAATATTGGAGGCAAAGGAATGAAAAGGGAGCCCAAGGCTTGCACAAAGCATCTCCTCATACATCATGACATAGCCCTCTAAAATACAAGATACCTATGCCTCCCAACTTAGGACTTCGAGCTAGAAGGTGGAGGAAATGGAATATTGAGACCAAAGCCTCAGAAAATCAGCCTCAATAATCGATGACTCCTCCCTCCAGGGACCAAAGAAATCTCTGAATCATTGTATAAGATCCTTTAGCCCATGTGATTCAGAGTCTCGACGCTCAAATGAGGAGGCACCCATATGTTAGATATATGTGCCCTAGAAGCTAGAATTGGCTGACACTTGTAATACACTTCTAAGGGCAAAATTATAATTTTGACTATAATCAATAAAATGGGTTATTTTCTATCACACCTGTGTATTTAGTGTCTGTGATACATCCTTTGAGTTAATGGTAATGATAATTCATATTTTCAAGAGTTGAAAATTTAAGACATGAATAATCATTATTAACTCATAAACAGCTCCCGACCATAGGATCATCACGAGGATGGTGATTGATCCGAAAGGTTGGTGTACGATCGCTTCTCTTTAGTAGATGAGTCTTGAGTCTACGGTGTGGAGACACCGGAGTGAAAGTACAGGTACTCGTTAGAGAACGAGGGCACTGAGCGTGACCACCTCGAGTAGTCATTAGGAAGTCTACCTTCTCGTCAATGACTGACTCGATGCTGCAGTAGTGTGTCTGGTTCTTTGACCTGAGATGCATCGGCAGTTCACCTTGAGGGTGTTATAGTTTGACTACACCATTACTCGGTCTCCTAGCCATATGGAACCCTGAGGTGTATGTTGGCTATAGCATGTTCATTGTAGGAACTGGATTGCATCAAGATGGAATCTATCTACCTCGGTGGTAGAGGAGCAGCCCTATGATAATCATGAGAATCAAGTCCTGAAGTCCATGGCCATGGCAGAGTGAAATAATAGAAAGAGTTTCTATTTAGATTTTCACATTGGACTCGAATCGAATGATTACATCATATGACAGAGACTAGGGTTTGACGAGTTTACCTTAACCCTAATCTGATCGGGGCTCAAGATAGAAGAACTTAATCACACAGGTAGCTGCACCAAGAGGTTCGCATTCAGCTCTGATGGGTTGCCACCATATACTGCTAGGTGTCACTGGTGGATTTTGGGAGCAATTAGAATGATTTAGATGATCGATCATTCTAGCTGTTCGAATCAGAAGAGTTCTGATCCATCGAAAGGAGTTTCGATGATGTCGATGATAGAGATCATGACATATCCCATTACCATACAGAACTGAACCTAACTGGGTCACACAAACAAGGGTTTGAATCTGGTGATCATCAATTGAACTGATCTAGTTCAATTGATCTGAATGAGATTCAATTAGGTTCAAGGAAAATCGTGCTAGCACTCGATTGAACCTAACGTTCTTCTTTTGCTATCATAAATAAGTTGTCCTGACTGAGCCAAAGGAGTTTGTGCTCAATCAGAGGCCTTCATATGGTCTGACTGGAGGTTGTCCAAGTCAGAAAAGGTTGTCTTATTTTGTAAGACATTACCTGCCATTTTTGGTCACCTGCCATTTCTTGTTCTTTGACTTTGGTCAAAAGTCTACCTTTGACTGGTCAAATGTTGACCATTGACACTTTGACTTTTGACCACATGTCATGCACCTATTGGAGAGCTGGTGGGGGCCTGTCCCCTGCCAGAACCTGGCAAGGAGAGGGCGCACGCCACCCTAGGCGTGTGCCCAAGTTGGAGGCGCCTAGGAGTCCTTGTTGGACAAGGACTCCATCTCCCTTTTTGGATTCCAATTAGAGTTCTCCTAAGAACCAACTTTGACTGGTCTTAGGCACCCTCTAAGGAGGAATCCAGGGGACTCTATTCCCACCAATCAGATTTAGATCTGATTTCACAAAGGGTTGTGATTGGTTGGGAAGAAGAGGAGTTGGATCACAGAGGTCTATAAATAAGACCCTGCGCCCAACTCAAAGAAGATTGAAATAATGAGATTTCCCATGCCCCAAGGCTGCCTCTCCCCTCTTCCTCCATGCCAAACCACCTTCTCCCTTCTCTCTCACGTCCAAAAGGAGTTTTGGACTTTTGGTTGGTGCGATTCCAGATCAAAGAAAGGCGATCAAAAGCTAAGAAGGCTGCACTGCTGCAAAGGACGACTGCTGATCTTCAAAAGGAGTTTTGAAGATCCTCCAGATCAGATCCAGATCTAATTTTTGGAGATGTGATAGAGAAGAAGAGGATCTCCAGATCCAGCCTGAGTGGATACCGGTAGAGGCCAGGCACTTGCGTGGCTAGATCCAGAACCTTCCGCTGCATACAGGATCATCAACAGGGTAATAGGATTACCCAATTCAAGGTAAATTAAATTTGATTTAATTTATCTTATTTTATTTTATTTATTAAAATAATAAGAATTAGATCTAAAATATCTCAAGATCTGATTAGATCAAAGAGAAAAATTTTTGAAATATATCTCTTGATCTGATCAGATCTGAACGAACCTGGACCGAAAATCAGGATTTTCCCTTCAACTGGTATCAGAGCCAAGGTTCTAAAAGTTATTTAGATCTAATTTTAAATTTATTTTAATTAGAAAATAAAGTGATTTTAGATGTCACATGAGATGTGATCAGATCTAAAATCAGAAAAAATTAAAATTAAATGATTTGGATCTAAGATTAGAAAATATGCATGACTAGTTCTAAAATAGAATAGTTCTATAGAATAGTCTTGCATGTTTTTGATTTAATCTGATTAAATCATATTTTAGATCTATTTATTTACTATTTTTTGATATTATAATGGTTATAATAACATCTAAAAAATAGTAAATAAAAATTATTTAATTTTAAATATCATATGAGATATGATTGATGCATGTCTAGACTAGTTGTAGAATAGTTCTACATAATTATCTAGATTAGAATTTATTTTGATTAGATCAATTTAAATCTAATTTTTTAGATTATTATGAGATAATTTAGATCTGAAAAATATGCATGATTCGATACATGAGATGTATGCAAAATATGCCATGATTAGATCTAATTTGTATATGAGATATATGATATAGATCTAAAACTGTTTTGTAGTATTGCATGTTCCTGATTAAGGCGTTCCTCTTGGCCGTCCGGTCATAAGAACGAAGAAGGGTTTAAAGGCCCTCTCTTCCATTCGATGGGGTGTTCTTATGATGTGTAGGGGTGCTGCGTGTTCGTCCTTAATCAGAAACCCAAAACTTACTTTCTGCAAAACCCTAGATCCTGAAACCCTAGGATTTATTGTGCATATTTTGTTTATGAACCCTACTTAATTAAAAATTAAGATTATGGAATATTAATTAGGTCTAAAATTGAGAATTTCAGATCTAAGACATATTCATAATACTGGGTTCGGGCTTGGGTAGCTCAATTAGGTCTAAGCGGTTGATCAAACCGAATCAAGAGTTGGTTAGATGGGATCAACAATGCTTAAATTGACCAGCCTAATAGGATTAAGTCTGGGTCAAGATCGAGTCACGATCAAGCAAGACCTAATTAGGCTCAGAGGTTAGAGTCTGGATTGTAGGCTAACCCAATTGGTTCTGACTCAACAATTTGGTGTCTAAGGTAAGTTTGGCACATACGACCGACTGGTTTTTAATTGGAAGCTACTCGACCTGAATGCATTCTTGTACGAGTTAATGGCATATTCCTTCCACCGGTCTCACTTACCTGGCCATATCTGTTGACACAGTTCTGATCTGAGGTGGTCAATAATCCGAGCTAACCCATGCCACTAGGTTAGTCATAATTGTTATGACTATGACCAAGTCTAGTTTAATGAGACCTGAATCAATTCTCCCTAAGAAAAGATTAAGTCTGAGGTCTTCCACCATTGTAGATGTGCGGGCCCTTCCCGGGGTTGATTGTTCTCGGCTGGATACAGTGGCTCAGTTGCACCGGGAAGATGCAACCATGTCTATTAGGCATTGGATGCTATGGGCTGGAGGATGAGTTGGGCTCAATATTTCGGATACGGTGAGAGACTCAATTAGGAACCCAGTCTATGCAAATGGTGGGTCTGACTTAACTAAGGAGTGGATCAATATTCCGGATACGGTGAGATTCATGAATTAGAGACCAAGTTTGGGTGCACCATGATTAGAGAATCATTGAACAAGAGTTGTTCACTCATTGGCTAACCCATCACCAATAACTGTTAGGTGAGGTGATGAGTCAGTTGGTGAGACCGCACCACCCACTAGAAATCATTAATCGTGGAGATTTTTGCATCTCTACAGAGGGAGTGTAGGGATCCGAGAAAATAGTGGGAGCTAATTTGTTTAAAAATAAAATTTCCTAAATAAATTGGTCAAGTCATAAATTACAGTATCTAACTAGAATCTTTGACTCTCTACAGGAAAAATGTCTGCGTCCAACCCATTGGCACGTATCCTGGACACACATAGACTGACTGGACCCAATTATAAAGATTGGCTCAGGAACTACAAAATTATTTTTGGGTTCGAGAAGTTAACCCATGTTTTGGACCAGGACCCTCCCACCTTACCAGCCCGTCCATCCACTTGAACAGAGAGCGTCTCTGGAAAAATGGATAGACGAAGATAATAAGGCCAGATATTACATGTTGGGCTCGATGTCTGATGAGCTCCAGCGCCAACATGAAGATATCGGGACTGCTCGCCAAATGTTGGCTCACCTGCAGGAGATGTTTGGTGAACAGAGTCGCGCAGCCAAATATCAAGTCACGAAATGACTTTTTAAGGCTAAGATGCGTGATGGGCAGTCAGTCCAAGATCACTGTCTGACAATGATCAAGGACATGGAAGAGCTTGAGAAGCTCGGTGTGAAGTTAGACTTGGACCTGCAGAACGATATTATTCTGCAATCCTTGACTGATGCATATGGGCAATTCATCATGAATTACCACATGCATAAACTTCAAAATTCCTTGGCCGAATTAATGAATATGCTGGTTACCGCTGAGCTTTCTATGAAAGGTTCTAAAGGCTCAGTTCTTGCTATGGAACGGACTTCTTCCAAAAGAAAGTCTTATGGAAAGAAAAAGAAGTCTGTGAAAAAGCAGAAAGGTGGAAGGATCAAAGAAGAAGAAGGCAGAACCAAAGAAAAAGGCCGATGTCAAAGGAAAGTGTTTCCATTGCAACAGCGACGGCCATTGGAAGCGGAACTGCCCTACTTACCTGGCCACCCTGAAGAACAAGAAGGAAGGTCCTTCTGGAGGTATGCTCGTTATTGAGTCTAACCTTACGGTTTCTTCTGCATCCAGTTGGGTGCTTGACTCTGGTTCTAGTGCTCATCTGTGCACTTCCATGCAGGGTCTTGAGGATAGCAGGAGGCTGAGGGATGGAGACATGATCCTACGCATCGGTAATGGAGCAAGAGTTGCTGCAGTAGCCGTGGGAACATACCCTCTTCGATTACCATCTGGTTTAGACTTAGTTTTGAAAGACTGTTATTATGTGCCTGCAGCTAGCAGGAATTTGATTTCTGTTTCATGCTTAGCACAAGAAGGCTATGTGATTACCTTCTTTAAGGACCATTGTAACATTCTTTATGAAAGAAATAAAATTGCAAATGGTTTCCTTATTAATGGTCTTTATCAGCTACATATTGATGTACCTATTCTAACTATCGAGCAAAACGTGAATGCCAAACGACCTAGGGATAGTCCAAACGATAGATATCTATGGCACCTGAGATTAGGTCATATAGCAGAAGATAGGATCAACAAATTGGAGAAAAATGGGCTATTGAGTCCATTGACTTTCGAGTCATATCCAACTTGTGAATCTTGTCTTCAAGGCAAAATGACCAAACTCCTTTTGTTGGACATGGGGAGAGGGCCACAGATCTCCTTGCCCTAGTACATACTGATGTGTGCGGCCCATTTGATGTGCCGGCTAGAGGCAATTTTGTCTACTTCATTATCTTTACCGATGATCTGTCTAGGTATGGGTATGTGTATCTTATGAGACACAAGTCTGAAGCTTTTGAAAAGTTCAAAGAATTCAGACATGAAGTAGAAAAACAAACTGAAAAATCCATTAAGGTTCTTCGATCAGATCGAGGAGGTGAATACCTTAGCCGGGAATTCCTAGACTATCTCAAGGAAAAATGGCATAGTCTCTCAATGGACTCCACCAGGAACACCTCAACTCAACGGGGTTTCAGAATGGAGAAATCGGACTCTATTGGATATGGTTCGATCCATGATGAGCTTCACAGACCTCCCTGATTTTCTTTGGGGACACTTCATTGTTAACTTCAATTTATCTACTGAATAGGGTTCCCTCTAAAACCGTTCCTACCACACCGTATGAGATATGGCACGGTAAGAAACCAAGTCTGAGTCATCTCAGAATTTGGGGTTGTCCGGCTCATGTCAAAAGACAACAAGCGGACAAGTTAGAGTTTAGGTCCTTTAGAGCTCGATTCATAGGATATCCTAAAGAGTCATTAGGATACTATTTCTACATTCCAGAAGACCACAATGTGATTGTGAGTCGACATGCCATCTTTCTTGAAAAATAGTTTATTCAAGATAGCGGCATTGGAAAGCAGATTAAGCTTGATGAGAAAGTCTCACAAGTACAACGAGCTAAGGACCAATTGGAACCAAATCAGGTTGAGCCAATAAGAACACTACCTCCTCCACCTCGTAGATCGGAAAGAGTTTTCCATCCCCCTGAAAGATACTTAGGTATTATTTCAGAGGAAGTAGAGGAAAATGTTCCTCGTAGGTAATGGTGCTCATGGTGATGATCCCAAAACCTACAACGAGGCGATATCAGATATCGACTCCGAGAAATGGCTAGAGGCAATGCAGTCAGAAATTGACTCGATGCACTCAAACCAAGTCTGGACCTTGGTAGATCCACCAGAAGGTATAGTACCTATTGGGTGTAAATGGATCTTCAAGAGAAAGATTGGTGCAGATGGGAATGTGGAGACATTCAAGGCTAGACTAGTGGCAAAAGGTTATAGTCAACGCGAAGGCATTGACTATCAGGATACCTTTTCCCCAGTGGCTATGCTAAAATCCATCCGCACATTGCTTGCCGTTGCAGCCTATTTCGATTATGAAATATGGCAAATGGACGTGAAAACGGCATTCTTAAATGGATATCTTGAGGAAGATATCTATATGGAACAGCCGCTAGGTTTCACATCCAGTGATACTGATCACAAGGTTTGCAAGCTGCAAAGGTCCATATATGGACTTAAGCAAGCATCTCGGAGCTGGAACACTCGTTTCAATGATGTGATCAAAAAGTTTGGTTTCATCAAAAATGAAGAGGAACCATGTGTTTTCAAAAGGGTCAGTGGGAGCGCTGTTGTCTTCCTCGTATTGTACGTGGATGACATCCTCCTTATTGGGAATGATATTCCCATGTTGACATCACAGTCAAGATGTGGTTGTCCAAGGAATTCTCCATGAAAGACCTAGGTGAAGCATCCTTTATTCTAGGAATTAAGGTCTATAGGGATAGACCGAATAGGATGCTAGGACTTTCACAGAAGATGTACATAGAGGAAAGTACTAAAGAGGTTTAGTATGGAAAACTCTAAGAGGGGATTAATACCCTTCAGACATGGTATTCATCTTTCCAAGAAGATGTGCCCTAGCACACCTGAGGAAATAGAACGCATGAGCAAGATCCCTTATGCTTCTGCAATAGGGAGCCTCATGTATGCCATGCTATGTACACGACCTGATATAGCCCATGCTGTGAGTGTCACAAGCAGATATCAGTCAAATCCAGGTGAAGAACACTGGACTTCTGTGAAATGTATCCTTAAGTACTTGAGAAGAACTAAGGATATGATGTTGGTCTTTGGTAATGGAGAACTCCAAGTCCAGGGATACACAGACTCGGATTTCATGTCCGATATAGATGATCGAAAGTCGACATCTGGGAGTCTGTTTGTGTGCAATGGTGGTGCTGTCAGCTGGAAGAGTTCCAAGCAAACTGGTGATAGCAGATTCCACCATGGAAGCAGAATATATCGCTGCATCAGAGGCTGCGAAGGAAGCATTCTGGTACAAGAAGTTTGCTGCAGAAATTGGAGTAATGCCATCAGATGCCATTCCTCTATACTGCGACAACAATGGCGCCATAGCCCTTGCTAAGGAGCCGAGGTCTCACCAGAAATCCAAGCACATTGAGCGGCGATACCACCTCATCCGCGATTACCTCGAGAAGGGTTACGTCGAGGTCAAGAGAGTCAACTCCACAGATAATGTGGCAGACCCACTTACAAAGCCGTTGGGCCAGCAGAAGATCGAAGCCCACCTTGAGAAGATGGGACTTAGACTTGTAGCCAATTGGCTTTAGGACAAGTGGGAGATTGTTAGATATATGTGCCCTAGAAGCCAGAATTGGCTGACACTTGTAATACACTTCTAGGGGCAAAATTATAATTTTGACTATAATCAATAAAATGGGTTATTTTCTATCACATATGTGTATTTAGTGTCTGTGATACATCCTTTGAGTTAATGGTAATGATAATTCATATTTTCAAGAGTTGAAAATTTAAGACATGAATAATCATTATTAACTCATAAAATGCTCCCGACCATAGGATCATCACGAGGATGGTGATTGATCCGGAAGGTTGGTGTACAATCGCTTCTCTTTAGTAGATGAGTCTTGAGTCTACGGTGTGGAGACACCGGAGCGAGAGTACAGGTACTCGTTAGAGAACGAGGGCACTGAGCGTGACCACCTCGAGTAGTCATTAGGGAGTCTACCTTCTCGTCAATGACTGACTCGATGCTGCAGTAGTGTGTCTGGTTCTTTGACCTGAGGTGCATCGGCAGTTCACCTTGAGGGTGTTATAGTTTGACTACACCATTACTCGGTCTCCTAGCCATATGGAACCCTGAGGTGTATGTTGGCTATAGCATGTTCATTGTAGGAACTGGATTGCATCAAGATGGAATCTATCTACCTCGGTGGTAGAGGAGCAGCCCTATGATGATCATGAGAATCAAGTCCAGAAGCCCATGGCCATGGCAGAGTGAAATAATAGAAAGAGTTTCTATTTAGATTTTCACATTGGACTCGAATCGAATGATTACATCATATGACAGAGACTAGGGTTTGACGAGTTCACCTTAACCCTAATCTGATCGGGGCTCAAGATAGAAGAACTTAATCACACAGGTAGCTGCACCAAGAGGTTCGCATTCAGCTCTGATGGGTTGCCACCATATACTGCTAGGTGTCACTGGTGGATTTTGGGAGCAATTAGAATGATTTAGATGATCGATCATTCTAGCTGTTCGAATCAGAAGAGTTCTGATCCATCGAAAGGAGTTTCGATGATGTCGATGATAGAGATCATGACATATCCCATTACCATACAGAACTGAACCTAACTGGGTCACACAAACAAGGGTTTGAATCTGGTGATCATCAATTGAACTGATCTAGTTCAATTGATCTGAATGAGATTCAATTAGGTTCAAGGAAATCGTGCTAGCACTCGATTGAACCTAACGTTCTTCTTTTACTATCATAAATAAGTTGTCCTGACTGAGCCAAAGGAGTTTGTGCTCAATCAGAGGCCTTCATATGGTCTGACTGGAGGTTGTCCAAGTCAGAAAAGGTTGTCTTATTTTGTAAGACATTACCTGCCATTTTTGGTCACCTGCCATTTCTTGTTCTTTGACTTTGGTCAAAAGTCTACCTTTGACTGGTCAAATGTTGACCATTGACACTTTGACTTTTGACCACATGTCATGCACCTATTGGAGAGCTGGTGGGGGCCTGTCCCCCTGCCAGAACCTGGCAAGGAGGAGGGCGCACGCCACCCTAGGCGTGTGCCCAAGTTGGAGGCGCCTAGGAGTCCTTGTTGGACAAGGACTCCATCTCCTTTTTGGATTCCAATTAGAGTTCTCTAAGAACCAACTTTGACTGGTCTTAGGCACCCTCTAAGGAGGAATCCAGGGGACTCTATTCCCACCAATCAGATTTAGATCTGATTTCACAAAGGGTTGTGATTGGTTGGGAAGAAGAGGAGTTGGATCACAGAGTCTATAAATAAGACCCTGCGCCCAACTCAAATTGAAGAGAATAATGAGATTTCCCATGCCCCAAGGCTGCCTCTCCCCTCTTCCTCCATGCCAAACCACCTTCTCCCTCTCCTCTCCACGTCCAAAAGGAGTTTTGGACTTGGTTGGTGCGATTCCAGATCAAAGAAAGGCGATCAAAAAGCTAGAAGGCTGCGCTGCTGCAAAGGACGACTGCTGATCTTCAAAAGGAGTTTTGAAGATCCTCCAGATCAGATCCAGATCTGATTTTTGGAGACGTGTGATAGAGAAGAAGAGGATCTCCAGATCCAACCCGAGTGGATACCGGTAGAGGCCAGGCGCTTGCGTGGCTAGATCCAGAACCTTCCGCTGCAATCAGGATCATCAACAGGGTAATAGGATTACCCAAATCAGGTAAATTAAATTTGATTTAATTTATCTTATTTTATTTTATTTATTAAAATAATAAGAATCAGATCTGAAACATATCAAGATCTGATTAGGATCAAGAAAAAAATTTTTGAAATATATCTCTTGATCTGATCAGATCTGGACGAACCTGGACCGAAAAATCAGGATTTCCCTTCACCATAGTAGCCCAAGGATCCTCCTCGAGTCCAGATTAAGAAGAAGGCTACTAAGTGTTGAGAAAAATATCTCAAAATTCGATCAACAGGTGAAGTCTATAATAGAGGAGTCCATGGTAGCATGTAGCACGGCAGGAGGCCCGACCTACAGTAGGATGCAGCCTGTAGTAGCACGCAGACTCAGCCCGCAAGCTAGGGTGGCCCAGGCGTGTGGGTGCAGGCCTGTGAGTGGGCATGGCCCAAGTGTGCATATGGCCCAGGCACTAGGACAAGCCCAGTATGCAGGCATAGGCCCAGTGCATGTGCGAGCCTAAGATGCGCATGGCCCGCTGGCATCCAGCATGGTCCACGAGCGCCCGCCGGGCCATTTCACGTGGTCCATGCATGTGCGTGGAGCCTTAAGGGTGTACGGCCAAAAAAACACAATACACAAAGGCCTTTTGGTGGGATCCAATGACTTTAGGTGATTGTGGTTTGATCAGACAGTCAGATGGCTAGTTTGAGTCCTAATGGGAGCTCTAAGATCGATTAGGAATTGGATTTTGGGACTTGAAAGAGCCCTCAATGGCCTATGGGTAGAAAAAATAGACGGTAGCAGTCAAGAAAGGTGGTTTGGTAGCAAAGGGTAGCAGACCATGGAAAGAAGTCGGCAGAGAGCAAAAGCAGGGGTGCTTCAGGTAGACTATCAGGCAGCGACCATAGCTATAGGAGGTCTCCTAGAGAGAGAGCTTTATAAGGGATTAGAGTGCTTCTTATTAAGAGAGAGGAATTGATGTATGAGGGTTGAGAGAGTGTGATCTCCTATTATAAATTTTTTCTTTTCTAATAGT
This sequence comes from Cocos nucifera, assembly GCA_006176705.1. Classification (NCBI taxonomy): domain Eukaryota; kingdom Viridiplantae; phylum Streptophyta; class Magnoliopsida; order Arecales; family Arecaceae; genus Cocos; species Cocos nucifera. The sequence continues at coordinate 8,836 of QRFJ01001153.1, read as the reverse complement.
GAAGCTTGCATGCCTTATGGAGATAAGTCTTGATTTAATCTACATATTTGATTATATTTTTTAATTTATCTCTTCTTCTTATCTATTGCGGTGTTGATATCATCATCGGCATTTCGATCCTAGACTTGAAGATCCATATTCCACACCAAAAATATTTCAAAGAAGTAGTGCTAGAGCAAGTGGTATCATAATATTTGGTATCAGAGCTAGCTTGTCCAGATTATGGTAGTGTTGATCAGGATCGAAGAAGATGGAGAAGATAGGCTCAATCAAGATGGAGATTAACTGGTATAAAAGGAAAAGCAATTTTTCTTATGGCAAGCGAGGATAAAAGATATGCTCATCCAATAAGGATTGATCAATGCTCTATTATGCGAAAAAATGTCAACTATCATGAAGGTGAAGGATTGGAGATGGCTCTAGATACGGGCAATGAGTACGATCTACTTATACTTAACAGATGATGTGGTGATCCATGTGCTTAGCGAGATTTTTTTAGTGATGATATGATCAAAGCTCAAGGAGATGTACATGACAAAGTCACGCACTAATGCTTTCTTCCTCTAGAAGCAGTTCTATCAGTTGTAGATAAGCAAAGGGCAAAGCATGTAAGAGCATCCAACAACTTCTAAAAGATCCTCATCGATCTCCTCAGCATTGGTAAAATTTTTGAGAAGACTAGGATATTGGTCTTGCTTTCATCGCTTTCCTCTTCTTTTGAGTCTTTGGTGACTATTCTTCTAAAAAAGAGTACTATCAAAATAGAAGAGGTTACTTCTATACTTCTCTAGAACGAGTCTCTTAGGTGAAAGAACCAAGCCTCGAGTTCAGGTGGTGACTTGGTTATGACAATGACTAGAGGTGGTGGTGGCAGAAGATGAAGCGACAGAGGATTGCATGGTGGGCAGTCCAAATTCAAGTCAAGGGACTCCAACAAGATTAGTTGCTACTGGTGTGACAAATTAGGATATCGAATCAAAGATTATCTACAACTTAGAGATTGGATAAAGGCTACTACGGTAGTGGTCCAAGGTAGTGATATAGATGAGATTAATGATTGTATGCTTATAATCTTAAATGAGGTATCTACTTCTTTCTAGTAGAGAATTTTAGATTTTTCTTATATACATCATGTTTATTATAAAGAGAAGTAGTTTGACTCTCTAAAAAATAGTAAGGATACTATTCATTTGCTGAATGGATTGAGCTATACGATCAAGAGCACTAGGACTATCAGCTTATAGGTTGTTGCCCAGCTATGGCTATCCAAGAGGAGGGGTGAATTGGATATTTCAAAAACTAAATGACTAATATGCAGATTTGAATGATTTAATCTAAGAGATGTGCACATAATAAATAATATAATCTTGAATGTAAAGAGCAATGAAAAGATAAAGGATGTAAAGAATAATAATAATAAGTACAAGCATAAATACATAAATTTTATAGTGGTTCTGTGCCAAACTTAGCACCTACATCCACTCTTCAAGTATACCACTTGAGAATTTAACTATGATCACTAATTGATTATAGTTTGATTATTTTTCTTAGGTACACAATCCAACCTGATTGATTTTGACCTAAGCTTATCAACTACAACCTTTATAATGATTGTTTTTTGGGCTTACAATCAATCCAATTGATTTTTCTCGGATCACCAACCAAAATCTCATAAGTGATTATTTTTCTTCGAACTAAAAATCAATCGTAATTGATTTTAACCTTGGCTCACCAATCAAACCACTACAAACATCCAACTCTAGGCTTAGACTAACTCAAGTTTCTTATCCCAAGAAACTTGAATATAATAAACCCAAAAATGAATACAAAAAATTAAGTTTAGAAAAATAAAACTCTTTGAAGGATTGAAAGAAATCCAAATGATGATAGTTGAATGCTTGACTTCTTCTTAAATGCTTGAGTAATGGTAAAGCTCCTTGATTCTTTACTTGAATACTTTCTCACTTCACTTCACTCTTGCTCTCACTTATTTAAGGATGATTTATAGTGGAAGGACAAAGGATAATTCTGAAAACAACTCCTCTTCTCTTTTTAGCTCATTTCTTTGGCTTTCTTCAATGAATACTCAATAAAACTCTCCAAAAGATTCTCTTAAATTCTCAAAATATATTTTTATATATCCTTAAGGTTTTCCATCATTTTAATTCATTTAGAAGGTCTTCAGAAGTGATCTAGCTATTAGAAATAAGAAAACAGCCATTAAAAAAAAGTTAGGGTTGAAAAGTGCAGTTTTGAAAAAAATTAGGCATTATAGTGACTTAGTCGACTAACTTTCTGACTTAGTTAACTAAGTCCCCTGGATCCTAAACTTCAATCTTTTGTACTTTTTGTCTTCTACTTTCTTCTGAGACTGAGTCAACTAACTCTTAGACTTAGTTGATTAAGTCCCCTGGGTCCTGAACTTTTATTTTTTTATGCTTTCTACATTCTGCTATCTTTTGATACTTAGTTGACTAACTACCAGACTTAGTTGACTAAGTTCTTTGGGTTCTAAATTTTTATTTTTTTTGTGCTTTTTGCTTCTGCTATTTTCTAATTCTTAGTCGACTAACTCCTGACTTAGTCGACTAAGATGCGTGCCAAGCGTGCCATTTGATTTTTGATAGTCTTTCTTCTCTAATTTTTTTTGTAGGCTAGACTTACTTTCTAAACTTGATTTATCTCTCATTAATCATTCCTTTAGGATGTGTCAAGTCTTGATTTTTTTCAAGAACCTCTTGATTGGTGGTACTTCATTTAATTGATAAAAATCACTTGGAGCAAGTTGAGCACTTGGAATTTAAACTACATATCCTCAAAAATAAAGTTAGACTTTATAAGTTATACTCAAAATTCTTTGTCATCATCAAAATCAATCTTTAAATTAATAAGCTCCTCCTTTTTGATGATGACAAAACTTTTGAGTATATGCAAAATAATATATAGTAAATTTTTAAATAATTACATATTTAAAAATTATGAAACCACTAATTGATAAAAATATACTTCATTCTAGTTAAGCTCAAGCATACATTTAACAACAACTCTCTCCCTTTTTGACACCATCAAAAAGCTCATGAAAAAAGTTCAAAAATTAATCATTAAAATTAATTCAAGTTCAAGAATATAATAAAATTCAGAATGTGTCAAATTTAAAAAATCAATTCAACTCCTCTTTAAAACATTGTCTTTTGATTCAAAATAGATTTAAATCATTTGATCTTTTTCAAAATTAGCTTAAACTTGGATGTCAGAAATTTCTCTTCTTTTATTTTTGAATGAGTTTGATATATATATATATATATATATAATTAGATTTTAAATAATTCATTTATTCAAATTTTTAGATTCACATACTTTATGCTTTAAGGGTTCAAGAAGAATATAGCTTTTCAAATGTTTGAGTAGTGAAATCAAGCACTATATATATAATTCAATATTCATTCATTCTTTCTTTTTTTTAAAATAAATTTTAGTTATTTAAATTTTAAAAAGATATATATCAAAAATGTATCGAGCAAGTCAATGATAATATCAGAGCAAAAGAAATTTTACAATGATTTCTAAATACACATCAAAAGTTTTATATTATATTTAAATTTTCAAATGAGTTTCAAAAATAGATTTAGAAATTTAATTTTTGGAGTAGGAGTATGCTTTAAATTTATTTTGACTCCAACTAATCATCCAAAAATAAGATTGAGCAATCAAATCATGTAAGTCAAATTTGATGATTACATAAATGCTTAAATTAAGAATACTATAAAATAATTAGTTAAGAATTTAAGATCATCATTCTATTTTCTTAATTTTTAATTAAAGTTAGATAATATTCAACAAATATCTCTCCCCCTATTTTTAAGAGTAAATGCCAGAAAATTCATCACAAAATATTTTCTCTTTTTGAATAGTAGATGAAAAAAAAAATTCTCCCTTTTTTTTTAAAGTTAAGCACCTTTAATTGATACCAAATTAATCTTTAATAATACAATTTAGTAATCAATTCATCTTAGATGAATTCTTCCCCTTACCTTTGCAAATAAAAGCATTTTCAATTAAATGGTCTTTTAAGATCAAATTATTTTCTTAAGTGTCTTCTATTCCTTTTGCAAAAATATAATGAGTTTTATATTCAAATTTAGATCAAGAAACATATTCAATGTAAGTACCAATAAATCAATCAAATTAAATAAGATCAAATCAAGATTGGGTCAAAGATAAACGAGATAAAGGCCCTAAAAGTTAGGTTCATCTAGGAAATCTTTTAAGACCTTAGAGATCAAGCCAAGATGTAATACAAATTATCAATATCAAGCACTTAATGTTTTATGAATGAATGTCTTAGTTTCAAGTACTTATTTCATGCACTTTTTAGGAGACTTTTAATATTTAAGCATTTTATGAGGGAATGTTAAAAATTAGTTTTACTTGCAAATTTTTGATAATTAAAAATATTCATTGCTAATCAAGCTTCTTTTAATTTTGTTAATTTCAAATTTTGATATGGGAAAGCTTAAAATATCATGCTGAATTTTAGAATGATTTTATTTCAAAACATGATACATAGAGGAGAGTATATTGTTCTTTAAAATCAATATATTCAAATCATGATATAAATTTATTGCAAGCATCAAAATTAATCAATTATACATAAGAAATATTTCAAGCAAGGAATTACTATATGCATACATATTCATTTATGGATTTAATCGATCAAAATGATTTTAACAATTATTGATGGTATAATGAGAAAGATTTTAATTTTACTAAACATCATCATACATCCAACTTTATTTCCAAGGCATCCATCCATAATAATTTTTTTTATTTTATTTCAATGGACCTTCGGTGTACCTACAAAATTATTTACTAAATTTTGGTACCTAAGTCATCTTGGATCCATGGAGGTTAGAGCACATGGTTTTTTTTGAAATCTAAATTTATTTGATTAAAGTTTGGCTAATTCTTTTAATATTACAATCTAAAATTTTGTGGTCAACTTGGTTGTATTTGAAGCAAACTATAGAATAATTTTTAGGTGAAGCTCTAGTGAACATATTCTTGATAAATTTCTATTTTTTTAAGGGATTATAGCCAATTCCAGCTTTATTGAAAATAGCTTTTTGATTGTTCAATATTACTTGAAGCTTTTGTGATCCAAGTATAAACTTTTCAAGTATAGATTTTAAATTTTCAATCTTTTTTCTTAGTTTCATATTTTCTTTGAAAAGAGATTTTTCAAATTTCAATAGTTTTTCTTTTTCTTCAACTAAGAATTTTTTAGATTTTAAAAGAATTTATTTTTCTTCAACTAAACTTTTTTTCTTTCAAAAAAGCATCTTGTTCAATCAATATTTTATATTTTTCTTCAGCAAAAATACTTTTTTTTCAAAAAATCTTTTTTCAATTAAAAGCTTGTTTTTTTAGTTAAAAGAAGATTTGATCTTTTAAGCTCTTTATTTTTTATCCTAATCATTTTATATTCATCCATTAAATCTTGAAAAGCTTCTAATAATTCATCAAAAAAAAATTTAGGAGGATTTTCATTGTTTACCTCATTGTTGTGAGCCATGAGACATAGGTTTGCTATACTTTCCTCCTCTCTATCCTTATTTTTCTTTTTTTTGCATTGCTCTCCCTTAATTATGGCTTTTTTTTTCTTTTATTTCTTCTTCTTTTTCTTCGTTTCATCCTCATAGGTTATGAGATATAAGTTGGGGTGAGCTTCCTTGTCTTCTTGAGAGCTTGATATTTTTCTTTGATTTGCTCCCTCATAGGTTGCTTTGAATTGATCCTAAATTTATTTTGCTAAAATACATGAAGAAATTGTATTAAATTAATTATTATCTAATGAACAATAAAGTATATTTATAGCTTTAGCATTTAATTAGTTCATTTCTTTATCATGCTCAAGCAATACTTTGGAGATGTATGAGCTATCAATTATAATCTTTCATAAGTTATAATCATGTGCTTGTATGAAGATGCGCATTCGTGCTTTCCAATAACTATAATTTAATCTATTGAGCATTAGGAGTCGATCAATAGAATAACCTTCATTAAGCAAAAATTCTATTTGGATTGCCATGATCTTTTACTCTTTGACTGCTAGGTCAACCATCAAATATTAGAGCACCTACTTTGATACCAATTCTTACCCATGTATGGCTACCCAATAGGGAGGATGAATTGCATATTTCAAAAAACTAAATGACTAATATGCATATTTGAATGAGTTAATCTAAGAGATGTGCACACAATAAATAATATAATCTTAAATGTAAAGAGCAATGGAAAGATAAAGGATGTAAAGAATAATAACAATAAGCATAAGCACCAACATATAAATTTTGTAGTGATTCTATGCCAAACTCAGCATCTACGTTCACTCTCCAAGTATACCACTTGAAAATTCAACTATAATCACTCAATTGATTATAGTTCGATTATTTTTCTTGGATTCACAATCCAGTTCGATTGGCTTTAACCTAGACTCACCAACTACAATCTTTACAACGATTGTTTTCCAAGCTCACAATCAATCCAGTTAGTTTTTTTTAGATCACCAACCAAAACCTCATAAGTAATTATTTTTCTCTAGGCTAACAATCAATCTTGATTGATAGTCAATGCCTTCGCATTGACTATAACTTTTTGCCACTAGTCTAGCCTTGAATGTCTCCACATTTTCATCTGCACCAATCTTTCTCTTGAAGATCCATTTACATCCAATAGGTACTATACCTTCTGGTGGATCTACCAAGGTCCAGACTTGGTTCGAGTGCATCGAGTCAATTTCTGACTGCATTATCTCTAGCCATTTCTCGAAGTCGATATCTGATATCGCCTCATTGTAGGTTTTGGGATCATCACCATGAGCACCATTACCTACGAGGAACATTTCCTTTACTTTCTCTGAAATAATACCTAAGTATTTTTCAAGGGGACAGGAAACTCTTTTCAATCTACGAGGTGGAGGAGGTAGTATTCTTATTGGCTAAACCTGATTTAGTTCCAATTGGTCCTGAGCTCATTGTACTTATGAGACTTTCTCATCAAGCTTAATCTACTTTCCAATACCGCTGTCTTGAATAAACTATTTTTCAAGAAAGATGGCATGTCGACTCACAATCACATTATGGTCTTCTAGAATGTAGAAATAGTATCCTAATAATTCTTTATGATATCCTATAAATCAAGCTATGAAGGATCTAAACTCTAACTTGTCCGCTTATTATCTTTTGACATGAGCCAGACAATTCCAAATTCTGAGATAACTCAGACTTGGTTTCTTATCGTGCCATATCTCATACGGTGTGGTAGGAACGATTTTAGAGAAAACCCTATTCAGTAGATAAATTGAAGTTAATAATGAATATCCCCAAAGAAAATCAGAAAGGTCTGTGAAGCTCATCATGGATCGGACCATATCCAATAGAGTCCGATTTCTTCATTCTAAAACTCCGTTGAGTTGAGGTGTTCATGGTGGAGTCCATTGAGAGACTATGCCATTTTTTTTGGGGATAGTCTAGGAATTTTCGACTAAGGTATTCACCTCCTCGATCTGATCGAAGAACCTTAATGGATTTTTCAGTTTGTTTTTCTACTTCATGTCTAAATCCTTTGAACTTTTCAAAAGCTTCAAACTTGTGTCTCATAAGATACACATATCCATACCTAGACAGATCATCGGTAAAGATAATGAAGTAGACAAAATTGCCTCTAGTCGGTATATCAAATGGGTCGTACACATCAATATGTACTAGGGCAAGGAGATCTGTAGTCCTTTCCCCATGTCCAACAAAAGAGCATTTAGTCATTTTGCCTTGAAGACAAGATTTATAAGTTGGATATGACTCGGAAGTCAACGGACTCAATAGCCCATTTTTCTCTAATTTGTTGATCCTATCTTCTGCTATATGACCTAATCTCAGGTGCCATAGATACATATCATTTGGACTATCCCTAGGTCATTTGGCATTCATATTTTTCTCGATAGTTAGAACAGGTACATCAATATGTAGCTGATAAAGATCGTTAATAAGAAAACCATTTGCAATTTTATTTCTTTCATAAAGAATGTTACAATGGTCCTTAAAGAAGGTAATCACATAGCCTTCTAGTGCTAAGCATGAAATAAAAATCAAATTTCTGCTAGCTGTAGGCACATAATAACAGTCTTTCAAAACTAAGTCTAAACTAGATGGTAATCAAAGAAGATATATTTCCATGGCTACTGCAGCAACTCTTGCTCCATTACCGATGCGTAGGATCATATCTCCATCCCTCAGCCTTCTGCTATCCTCAAGACCCTGCATGGAAGTGCACAGATGAGCACTAGAACCAGAGTCAAGCACCCAACTGGATGCAGAAGAAACCGTAAGGTTAGACTCAATAACGAGCATACCTCTAGAAGGACCTTCCTTCTTATTCTTCAGGGTGGCTAGGTAAGTAGGGCAGTTCCACTTTCAGTGGCCGTCACTGTTGCAATGAAAATACTTTTCTTTGGCAGCGGCTTTCATCTTCGGCTCTGCCTTCTTCTTCTTTCCTTCTTTTCCACCTTTTGCTTTTTTGCAGACTTCTTTTTCTTTCCAGTAAGACTTTCTTTTGGAAGAAGTCCGTTCCATAGCAAGAACTGAGCCTTTAGAACCTTTCATAGAAAGCTCAGCTGTGACCAGCATGTTCATTAATTCGATCAAGGAATTTTGAAGTTTATGCATGTTGTAATTCATGATGAAGTTTATGCATATGGTAATTCATGATGAATTGCCCATATGCATCAGTCAAGGATTGCAGAATAATATCATTCTACAGATCCAAGTCTAACTTCACACCG